>PVIH01004657.1:32526-43290 GCA_004025045.1 Sigmodon hispidus | reverse complement strand
TTCAAGATCTGGGTTTGAATCCTCTACTCCTTCTAAACCTCATGACTTGACTCTGGACAAAATAATTTAACCTTTGTATGCCTTGGTTTACTCATCTGTATAATGGGGTGATTGGAAAGATAAACCTGAAATAGCCCAATAAACTACATTTGACCAAAACAAGACAAGTAAACAATTTGCAGATTTGACCTTGAGCATCAGGGAAAGTATAACTCAATTTGGAAGATTTATGTGGATTCTACCACACTCATCAACATACAATCAGAAGGCAGAGCCAGTGGAGGCTATACGGCCAGAATAGCAACCATATCAGGAGACTACACCATCAGTGGGAGCCATAGCCGTCATGGCCAGCTTCTTGGGCCGGGGTAGTTTAGGACATATTCAGAGGCCCTAGCACTAAAGTCAAGGAGGTTGAAGCTCTGTCTGCCTGGCTTATTCTTACCTTTTCTTTTTTGGTGCTAGCATGGAACAAATCAGTCTAAAATATGGTCTTCCTGTGTAACCACAGAAGCAGCTTTGAGACAGGGTCTTATGCATCCCAGATTCCCTATGCTGCTGAGGATCAAACTTGGAATCCTCCTGCCTCCACTTTGGATTATAGGCACGTCTCACCACATTGGGTTTATGTGGCTTGGGAGCTCAAACCCAGGGCTTCTTGTATGTTGGGCAAGTGCTCTATCCACTGAGCCACAAACCCAGGCTGGTGGTTGATGGTGCTTGTAGGGTAGATATCACTATCGTGGCTCAGAGGGAGCTCCCAGCTGCTCCCTCACAGTACTGAACTCCTGGCTTCCAGTCGGAGTTGGTTCATCAGTCTTGACCTCTTAGGCCATGTCTCAGTATTAATGCACTATATCATCATCACCATCACTGTGGGGTTTTTGATGTGTATTTTTGACATGGAGTCTCATGTAGCCCCAACTGGCCTGGAACTTACTGTGTGGATGAGGATGACCTTGAACTTCTAATCCTCTTGCTGGGATGACAGGAATGTATCACCTTGTCTGGCTTTATGAGATCTCTTTTGAAAGACGTTTTGCTATGTAGCTTGAGCAAGACCCTTGTTTGAGTCTTGTTTTGGTGTCCTAAGCGATGGGATTACAGGTGTGTACAGGGCACCAGCTCAGATAGTATTAGTAGTATTTGATGCCTGGCTATCATCATAAAATCTGATGTAATTTATTCCTCAAGCATCTTCCGCTCTGGACTCTGTTTTTACTAGCCGAATCATATTCTCAGTGAGGGCTTGGACTCAACTTTAGCAACCTTTTGATATCCCCGTATCTCTGACTCTCCCTTCCCAATGTCTCAGCACAGTCTTTGTCTTTAGTGTTTTTCAAGGATTTATTTTTCTGGTCTGAGGGATCCCCTATGGCAAACTGGGTGACTACACTACCTCCTTTCCTGTCACCCTGACTGCAGGGATAGATGCATGAAGGGACTCACTTTCTAGAACTGTCTGAGAAGCTCTATGAAGGAGGCAGTATAGATGTCAGTGCAGAGGTTGAGTGCTGAACTTATGCTGTGAGCCCATTGTGCACCTCTGGGGCTACTGTCAAACAGCTGGGGAGTTTTCTGTCTTTTCTTCCTTCAGGATATCTCCCAAGCAGGTTTATATGAATCTTTCTCCTTCCAGGTTCTCAAAGAACTCATAGGATGAGGCCTAAGATCCTCAAGTAAATACTTGGGGTCTTCACAGTCTGCCTCTCCACCTCTAGGCCTCTCTCCAGCTCCCCCTGCCGGTTCCCTCTCCCCACCTCACCTCTAGGCTTCTCTGTACCTTCCCTATAAGCCTCTTTGCTAAGGCAGCAAGTCTCACCCTTCTCTGGGGTTTCTGGAAGTGCCCCTCCCTTTCGGGCTGCTTCCTCATTAGAGCTGCCCTAAGCACTGGTGATCTTGAAGTATTGACCTCTCCTTCTCTGAACCTCTGTAGCAATTACTGCCCACACCACAAATTCTGCATTTAATAGACACTGCTGGTGTTGTTATCCAGCATCATTCCAGAGTGCTCCTTGTCTTTCCCAGTTGGATACTAAATCCACTGAGATCCAAGATGGGGTGGGCTGGGTCCTTCTTTGTGGCCAACACTGTGTCCAGTAGGTGGAGTTGAACCAGGGTCTTGTGTATACGGGGCCTTGTCTGTAAAGTCAATGGAAATTTGTCTTTTTTGAACAGGGTCTTATACAGCATAGACTGGCCTTGAACTTGATGTATAGTCACAGATGACCTTGAATTCTTGTCCCTCTTGAGTGCTAGGATTACAGGCATGCACCACCAGTCCTGGCTCTCAGCAGGCATTTACTGAATTCATAAACCACAGGAATAGATTATTTTCCCAAAGAAAATTACTGTTTTTTTTCCATTCGACCTCAATTGAAGGGACTAATTTTAATGAATGGTTCCTATATGTGGAACATACTTTAGGCAGTTTATAGTCACCTTGTAACTATCTCACAAGGGTTCAGGGAGCATAAGTGGCCAGCAGGGGGCGCCTAGGAGGGGGGAACAGGGCTGGTGCTGCATCTGTCTATGCTTAAGCATCTTGTGGACATTCTCGCCATCCTTGCTCTGCTGCTTTAGTGGGTCCCCAGAACTTACTTCGGCTTTCTAGTGAACACTTTGAGGTAGAAAAGGGGAGTGAGACCAGTGGACCAGGAGGGGAAGCCTACATTTGTTCTCAGAGTCTCTGGTGGCTTCAGACAGCATTGGGCAGAGCGGTGCTTTCCTGAGGGATCAGGAGTGTAGAGCCTTTAGCCCAGGGGGGGGGGGGGTAGACTAGAGCCCCGTGAGGGCTGTGGTTTAGTAAGCACTTGGATTGCCTGTGTGCTCTAAGCCTATGCTTTCTCCTCCAACAAGGTCTTAGGGCAGAGACCGGTAGAGGACGGCCATTTGCATAAAAGAAGCAGGGTCTTCAAAAGTTCAAGTGACAGGCTCAATCAGGATGCCTGCCTCGAATGGCAACCTTCTAGGGTCTTCTGAGGGTGGGGCTTCTTGGACTGCTTTGGAGTTGGTTTTGTGGGTCCTATCTCTAAGATCTACTTTTCTGCTCTGGGAAGCTGCCCTTCTCAGGCCTGACCTGCCTGCTTTATCACTAGAGCTTAAAATAAATACAATAAATATAAACACCCCCAAACTTTTTCTTTCCTGCAGAGGATGAGCAATAATCTACATATGCAAATAAATGGCATGCCAGCCCCATGAATATTAATTTGGAAAGGGAGTGTGAGGCTCTGAACTACACTCAGAGCCAGCGAGCTGGCATTTTGCAGCCCCTCAGGTGCATGGTGATAATCAGACCTTGTGTTTTAAGGCTGCCTCACTCTTGTTTGATCTCCCTTCTTACTTCAAGCACTTACCAGAAGGGTCTGAGGTGGATGGGATTGGGGCTCAGGTGGTAGATGAGCTCCATTCTGGGTCTTTTTCTGAACTTGTTCCCTTGAGTGGAGTCCAGGCCTCAGCTCTTCTACCCTAGCATCAGCAGTGAGTTAGGGCACAATTCTGGGGAACACCGTGGGGCAAATGTCAGGATGTCTACAAGGTATGAACAGGACAAAGCCTCAAGAGCTAGCTTGCTCTGCCTCTTAGAGGTAGCTGGGGACACAGAGACCTGGAGGGGTGGTGACTTCCCAGAATGACTCCATGCATTGTGGCAGGAAACAAGCAAGCTTATTCATCCTCTGCTCTGAAAAGCACATTTCTTTTTGTGTGGAAGAACGAGTGGGCAGGGTGGCATTTCAAGTTTGTATACTTTTGGGGAAAGAGTCATTCTCTTCTGTGAACAGTCACCCAGGGACAGGTGGCTTCTGAAAATCCCGTCTTGTATCCCATTTGGAAATCATTTTTTTCCTCCCTCAGATTTCCAAATTAGATTACCCAACAGACCAGAATTAACAGTACTCTCAACCAAGATTATAGAGCAGGATGGGAGAAAGGCCTGAGAGCCTTCAAGGACCAGGTTGGGGTGGAAACCCACTGGCGGGGCTGCCAGGTGGGAAGGCAGGGACCTGGTAGGTGGTTCTCCATCTCACTGGGATTGGGAAGGTTCTGGGGGAAAGGGAGAGTAACACAGCATGTGGCAGCATCAAAAATGGGGATGAGAGTGGAGGCTTGAGCTGAGGGTGTGGCTCACTAGATAAGAGCTGGCCTCCCATGCCCTAGATTCAATCTCTAGACCTGCTTGAGGCCAGGGGTTGTGGGCACACCTGTAATCTCAGCACTTGGGAAGCAGTAGCAGAATGATATCCTGGCCTGCAAGTGAGTTGGAAGCTAGCTTTGGCTACTTGAGACATCCCCCCTCCCCAAAAACCTCTTTGTCTTGGGTTGGGTGCAGTGGTACCCATTCATAATCACAACACTTAGGAGGCTGAGGCAGGAGGATTTCATGTTTGAGACCAGTCTTGGAGGAGAACCTTGTGTCTCTCTCTCAAAAAACAAACAAAACGTGTCTTGGGCTGTGATGAGTTCCAGGGTGCAAGGCCTGGGCTTCTTACCTCTGCAAAAATTAGTTCTTTCTTGCTCTTTGCTGTTCTTTTGGTAATCGGATCATCAACTTTGGCTTTTTTTTTTTTTCTTTAATTTTTTTGAGACAGTGTGCTGTAGAGCTCAGGCAGGCTTTGTACTCCTGTGGAGACTGGCCTTGATCCTCTTGACTCCTTCTCTCAAATTCTGGGATTATACATACACCATTGTGTCTAGCTCAGATCACCTTTGGGGCTTCTCCTTTTCCTTGTCTATGAATATTAAATAGCCAGCCCTACTTCGTATGGCTGCTTTGTGGGTTCAAGTTCCCATGCCATACCCAGCCAAGCAGGTATTTCAGTCATATGGATCTTTCTTTTCAGACAGACCTGCTTGGCTGCCTTGTATCTGTATACAAGGGTATGTCTCCCCATGGATCTTCGTAGGTGCTGGTGTCTCTTGGTGTGTTGTGTGTTTTCTATGAACATGTAGCTATTGTCTGTTTCTAAGCATAATGTCATGGAAAGGGACAGGAGCCAGTCCTTGTGTGTCTTTGTGGTGTGACTTTGAGTGTTTTTGTCTCCAAGTGGCTGTGTCTCTGAGTGTCAGCATCCTTATGACTGCGCACATCTCTGCACACATTGAAGACCCAGTATAGCCAGATCTTTCCAGGGTTGGGAAGCTAATAGAACACAGAGCACGCTGGGTCCTGGGTCCTCTCTAGGATCTATAGATTGTCCCTTGCCTCCTCCTCCCACCCCTAGACAAGCCTCTCACAGTCCACAGAGCCCTTGCTAATCGTCCTCTGTCCCTTCTCTCGGTATACCTCCCTTAGAGTCTGGAGGTGCTCCGGGCTTGGGAAAGCAGCTGCTTCTGCAGCCAGGACAGCCTTAGGTCATTTGCATTTATGTTTGCATCTCATTTGCATGGTCCATACAGACTCTCACTGTTCTCAAGGTAAAACGTAGCTTTTCTTGAAGGTCATTATAGTAAGCCTTTTTGGCCTTTTTATTTTATTTTTTCTGATTCAGACTTTCTTCCCAGAATTGAGGGTGGTGGTGGGGGGGAGGGAGGCAGCAGAATGAAGTCCCAGAAACCATTGCTTTCCTCTCAGATACTCCAGCTGCCAGGTAAAAGCTGCAGCTGGCTGTATGGGTGGAGGTCCTGGGCTTGATGGGGGAAATGTCCTTATCTCTTGAGGCAGGCCTGGGCAAGGACCAGCCCAGCCTGGGTCTGTCATCTGCTTCTTTTACCTGGCCTTAATTCTGCAGAAGGAAACAGCAGGGAAGCTTCACCCATCATTCTGTTCCTATCTAGGTACCAGAGAGGTCATGGACCTGGGCTAGCCTTGGGAAACAAAGAAGATAAAAATGTCTTTTCCTCTCCTTTCAAACCCCTAACATGTAATCGACCATCTAACGTCACAGAAGACGTTCCAAAGGCCTCCTCAGGAAGGCTACACCCAAGTAGCACCTTTTCCAAGCCCAGGTTTAGACACTCTGTTCCCTTCACGGATGTTGATTATAGTCCTGATTCTGCTTCTCAATAGCTGTGTGTAGATGCTTGCTATTGAGAACCATTGATGATCAGTCTCCACCTTATTTACTCATTGTTGAGGCAGAGTTTCCTCATTGAACTTGGAGCTCACAGATTTGACTAGGCTGGCTGACCAGGGAGATCTAGGGATTCACCTGCCTCTGCTTCCCAGTGCTGGGGTTACAAAGGTCAACTGCCCTGCTTGGCTTTTTATGTGGATGCTGGGGAATCTCAACTCAGGCCCTCACGCCTGTGCAGCAAGAGATGGAGCCAGGTATTAGCGAAAAGGGGAGGGATAGAAGTCTGCATGACTTCCATCGCGAAGAGTCAGATGGGAGCCGTTTCCATAAGTCCTGGCTTTATTCCTAGCTCAGCTAGGGGTGGGGGACTAGAAAAACTCCCAGCTTACCGTTGCCAGGGATTCTCACTCACTGCTAGGGGAGCTGGCACCCCAAGACACTCACACATTTCCATCGGAGAGACTGTTTTGCAGGACGCTGAGTCAGAGACCAGGGTGTCTAGATTTGAATCCAGTTCTACGTTCAAAAGCTGAGTCACCCTGAGTGAGGGACTCAGAGTCCCTCCCAGGACTCTTTCCAGAGTGCTTCTGTGGGCTGTGGTACTGAAGCAGTGACAACATAAGAGAGACACACTCCCTCCACTGCTCATCCCAGTGGGTGTGCTGGAGTATAAATAAGTCATCGGATGACAAGGTGACAAGTGGTGTAGGGGACAGAGCAGAAGGAAGGGGAGTGGTAGGCTGGGGTGGGCTGCAGTCTTAAATGAAAATATCAGGGAAAATTTCAACAAAAGTACCTTCTAACACTGAGGTCTTGGGAATGTTGCTCCATGCCTTAGTTTCCCCAACTGTACATTTATTTATTTGCATGTGTATATGTATACATTGTGCATTTGCACCTGAAGGCCAGACATGGACATTGAGAATCTTCCTCAATCACTCTTCATCCTGTCTTTTGAGACAGTCTCTCTCTGAACCTGGAGATCACCAGTTGACTAGACCAGCTGTAGAGCAAGCCCCAGAGATCGATCCTCTGGTCTCCACCTCTTCCATGCTGGAGCTACAGGCACACTTCCCTACTTGACTGCTGGAGATTTGAACCCAAGTCCTCATGCTCACCCAGCTATCATTTCATGCATTAGCTGTCCTCTCTGTCCTTGCGTGGGTCTATGGCATCCCTTGGCATACAGAGCTGCTGAAGGGTAAAGCCAGTTAATCCATATATCAGGTATGAACCTGGCCTGGCACACAGCAAATACTGTCACCATCGCTGATTCTCAGGTGGAAGCCTCTGGGAGGCACCAGCATGGGTTCTGGCAGCCTTCATCTCCCCAAGAGTGGGAACAGTCCTGCTCCAGGCCTCCTCAGCTTCTCATTAAAAGGGGACACACAGTCTTTTTAGTTGAAGAAGCAACATTCACATCTTTTTACTCAAGCCTCCAACTCCCAGAGGGAATCGTGACTGAGCTGTTAGCAGAATTCAGGTTTAGAAAGTGGCTCCTTGTCTGTCTGTTGAGCTTTTGCAGTGAGCTCAGGCTTGGGCTGGGTTCCCAGGAGTGGGTACGGACCCTGCTTACTTCTAGCTCTTGGCCAGGTGACTACTGTTTCTCATTCATAGGCATTGAGAATCCTTTCAGCAATTCAGATGCCACAATTTACCATGGCTGAGACTTTTGTGGCTGTAATTTATTGCCACTGCAACGCTGGGGACCCGAATCCCAGTAGCCCACAGTATAGATATTGCATCTAATCAATCCTCTATTACTATGCAAACACATCCTATAGGCTACTGATGTCTTTTTCTTCAAACACTTAATGTATAATTAATGACACTTTGAATGCCAAAGAAGACACCAGCCCAAAATCTCCCACTATGATTTATACCCACCCAGATAGGAGAGTGGCTTATCTGTCCCCTTATCATTCACAGTGGGTCTCCTCCCACCTATACAGTGGATGAAACCATGGTGGAGAAGGAGAGGGCAGGCAGCCTGTCCTCCAGAAAGCACAGTGCTCAAGTGAGATGGTGGCCATTTTTAACATTTTAAAAAATATTTTTAGCTGAGGTCTGATGTAGCCTAGGATGGACTTGAATTCACTGTGTGTCCAGGGATGACCGTGAACTCGGGATCCTCTCACCTCTGCATCCCACATACTGGGATTGCAGGTGTGCACCACCACACCTGGCCAAGTCATTGGAGCATGCTAGGCAAGCACTCCCCCAACTGAGCTACCCAGCACTTTGCTGTCAACCTTTTGGTGACTCACTCACCCAGCCCTCTCACACTGTCTGTAAAGTCCTCATTTAAGCTCTGTATTCTCCAGTTAAAGACAGGCTCTCATGAGTCCCCGACCCTCTCCGAGGGCAGGTAGATCTGGAAGGAATGCCTGATGTTTTCCACCCGGTGGGATAGCAGCATAGGCACTGCTCTGCTAAACTGTGTGAGGAGGGTTCAGGATTGTACACAGGCTAGGCCCTGAAGCCTTGCTTCCTTGTGGCAGTGGAATGGGGAGAGCAGAGTGCTGACGAGCATGCACACATCCATACTTTCCACCCCAGCACTAAATAAATGGCAGGGTGCTTCATGCCCAAGCACTGGGGAGGTAGAGGTAGAATGGTTAGAAGTTCAAGGCTGTCTTCAGTTATTTATGCTTGGGCTACACTGAGACCCTGTCTCAAGACAAAAGGAAAGATTGGAGGGGATTCCTTTGGAGAAAAGATATTTGGAAGGAGGTAAGGTATTGGATTCCATTGGACATCAGAGGGCCTTGCCTGTCCTGGAAAGAGTGGATTCCATGAGAAGCGCCGACCCCTAAGTTGATCCAGAGACTCTCTATAGTTCCTATGTCAGGGATGAAGGCAACAGGGCCCACCCTAGAGGGGCTGTGTCTGTGGGAATAAAGAAACACACTGTCCAGTATGACAGCCTAGGAGGGCAGTACACAGGGCCATGGAGAAGGGGACTGGTCATGCAAGGCACAGGGGGAACCTGAGAATGACAGAGACAAACAACCATTGTCACAGGTGGGCACATGCTCACGGGGACTTCTCCTGAGTTAGAGGATTTGTGTTCAAAGACATTCAGGACCTGCTTTCTGTCTTGTCATTCAGCTCCACTGAGGCCTTGGTGGGTAAAGGGCCGCCTTGCTCCTAACCCAGGAGCCTTCACAGGGGCGCAGCCCTGCTCCCTCATTCTCTCAGTCCATCCTAGCTCATTCTCTTTGAGGCTGGATGAAGGATCTTTTTGAGTGCAAAGTGGACCAGGCTACTGCACTGTCGGAAACCCTTTAATGCTTCCCTGTTGCCCTTAGGATAAAGTCAAAACTCATTAGCGAGGCAGTCAAGGCCCAGTTAGCTGCCTCTCTCCATAATCCATCTCCCCTTCACCAAGTCGCATGGTCCCCAGGCTTCAGCATGTCTCCAGCACCACTGGACCATGGCCCACCTCTCTGCCAGCTCTTGGTGTCGGCTCATGCAATACCCTTCAGGCTTTGTTTGTTGGGCTGACCATTTCTTCTTTTCCAGAGGTCAGGCAGCCACTGCTTCCTCCAGGAAGCCATACCTCTGTCAGGGGATGCAACTTTGTAATCTCTGCAGTGTTATTCTCAACACCCCAGAGAGTACCATGTGTCAGGAATCTAGACAAGCATGGCCCCAGTAGCTAGTGATTCTCTGAAGATTTGCTGTCACACTGAATGGGGGTGGCTTGGCCTTGACATGGCTCAAATGCCTATGTGGGGCTCTCTCTGACCTGTGGGAAAAAGTGGGGCTTGGAAAACAATTTCTGGGGGGGTGGTGTGAGCCACCACCAGAGATGGGAGCCTTGAGATTCCTCCAAGGTGTTACTAGAAGGATTCAGCATCTGCTAGACTTTAAGAAGCATCAGGGTGCTAAATAGCTAGGAGAGCTTGGCGTCTTGAGGGTGAAGTATTGCTCCCAGTCTGAGAAATGAGGGTGGTCTTGGGCACCTGGGTCCCTTGATAGGCAATCATTTTTAAAAAAGCTTCAGTTTTCCTTTTGGTCCTGTCTCTGGATTTCATACATGGTTTTACTTTTTTTTTTTTTTAACTTTATTTATTTATTTATTTGCCTTGGTGTTTGCCTGGAACTGGAACTACAGACAGCTGTTAGCTGCCATGTGGGTGCTGGGAATCGAACCCGGGTTCTCTGGAAGAGCAGAGGGTGCTCTTAACCGCTGAGCCATCTCTCCAGCCCCTACTTTTTTTTTTTTTGGTCAAATGAGCGAGTTGAGATGATGCCTAATATATCTCAGTCTGACTTCAAACTTGCTGTGTAGCTGAAGATGACTGTGAACTTTGTATTCTCTTGCCTCTGTCTCCAGAGTGCTGGATTACAGGTGTGGAACACCATGCCTGCTATATACAGTATTGGGAATGGAACCTAGGGTCTTGTGTATACTAGGCAGGTACTCTACCAACAGAACTACATCCTCAGTTGCCATATTTTGACATTTTGAGTAGCTTAAATTTTTGTTTCCAACTTGAGTTTT
This sequence comes from Sigmodon hispidus, assembly GCA_004025045.1. Taxonomy (NCBI): domain Eukaryota; kingdom Metazoa; phylum Chordata; class Mammalia; order Rodentia; family Cricetidae; genus Sigmodon; species Sigmodon hispidus. The sequence continues at coordinate 32,763 of PVIH01004657.1, read as the reverse complement.
CCACCCTTGTGTAGCAAAAGGGACTTAGGAGGAGAAGATCTTTTTTTTTTTTTTTTTTTTTTTTTTTTTTTTTTTTTTTTTTTTTTTTTTTTTTTTTTTTTTTTTTTTTTTTTTTTTTTTTTTTTTTTTTTTTTTTTTTTTTTTTTTTTTTTTTTTTTTTTTTTTTTTTTTTTTTTTTTTTTTTTTTTTTTTTTTTTTTTTTTTTTTTTTTTTTTTTTTTTTTTTTTTTTTTTTTAA
>PVIH01004657.1:0-32426 GCA_004025045.1 Sigmodon hispidus | reverse complement strand
AAACCCGGGTCCTCCGGAAGAGCAGACGGTGCTCTTAACCGCTGAGCCATCTCTCCAGCCCCGGAGGAGAAGATCTTTAAAGAGTAGATTTGGGGGACACCCATTTGGTGTCCTGTTGTGGGGAATGGGATCTAGGGCAGTGTGGTTGAGAAGGGAGATTGCTTCCAAGTGGAGGCATGAAGTCAGGGAGATGACATCACCGACTCCTGAGCTTCGAAGGTAAGAAGGGCAGAGAGGACCTGGTTTCGGGCCAGGAGCTGCTGGGGGCTCCCCACTGGAGGCTCGTGTCCTTCTGGGTAATTTCCATCTTTAATTTCTTGGTGTTTTATGAACAGGGAGTAAATCAGGATCCCACACCGACTGCTTCATGTAAAGGATTAATAAACTGGAGATTTATGGGGCAGTCGCAGAGAAAGGCAATGGAAATGAGGGGAGACTGACTTCCCATGGGCCAGAGGCTGGGCTCAGCACTTTCCCTCTGGCGTGGGGTGTTTGTAGGGAGCACTCTCCAGGGATGTTTGCCCTCTGGGGCTTGAAAGCAGGGGTGGGTGGTCAGATTGGGTCTGGCGCTTGTTGTGTCCAAGGTCAAGGGTGTTAATTATCCTCTAGTGTGTCTGCTGAAGTAGGCAGAGATGCAAGGTCTGGGCTTGGAGGCAACCAATCCAATTTTGAGTTTAGGACAGGAGAGACTAACCTTTCCTTTATTTGTTTCTGTATTAGTTAAATTTCAGGTAATGGCCTCAGATCTTATATAGTAAGAACCCAGGTCCTTGCTGGCCCTCTGACGCTCTTCTGGCACCAGCTCATGGTCATGGTGCTCAGTCGGCTATTGCAGTCCCATCAACATATTCAGACAGGACAGTGTTCAGTAGAAGAAGGACATGCCTGTCTCCTATTGCATATCTTTATAAGAACAAGGGAAGTCTTCTAATGGTTATTGATAGGGCTCTCTCACAGTCTTCCCAGACAGAAAAAACTCAGGCTCGGTGAGTTCAAGGCTAGCCTGACTCACATGAGACCCTGTTTCATAGTTTCTTTTCTTGTTGCTGTAACAAAATACTCTGATAAAAGCAATTTAACAGATAAAGGATTTATGCTGGCTCACAGTTCAAGTCCATCATTGTGGGAAATCAAGGCAGCAGGAGCCTAAAGCAGCTGGTCACATGACACCCACACTCAGCAACAGAGAGGGGAGTGCAAGCAGCTCAGCTCCTTTTCTTTTTACATGGTCTTTGATTCCAGCTAGAAAATGGCACCTCCCACAGTGGGAGGGTCCTCCCACCTCAGCCAATCAAGACAATCCCTCAGGAGGCAGAGGCAGGCGGATCACTGAGATTTCTCCACTTATTAGTCCTGAGGCTCATTTCTCAGGTGATTCTACAGTCTGTCAAGCTGACAGCACTGACCATTGTATTTTATCTCAAAATACTCAAAATAGCGCTCTCTCTCTCTCTCTCTCTCTCTCTCTCTCTCTCACACACACACACACACACACACACACACACACACACACACACACACACGCACGCACGCACGCACGCACGCACGCACACCCCACATGAGGATAATGCATCTTTTTTCACTTCCATTCTTGAATGGTTTTTTTTTTTTTTTTTCAACTCTTTAGGATGATAATTCTCAAGTCAATTCTAAGCAGGGAGTGTAGCACAGCACCCCGTCTGTAGTTGTTAGCATTTTTGTCTACTTGGTTTTATCTCCCTCTCTCTTTTCCTAGGGAGGATTTTTAAGATAATATGAAATGAAATCTGCCCAAATGCCTGGCTAATTCTAAAATGCAGAATCAATATGAGGCATCCCTTATGCAGATGGCATGTTACTGCTGTGTCAACAAGGATGCTCACTGTCTTAGTTGTTTCCTGTTGCAGCCACAAAATACTCTGGCAAAAGCGACATAAGAACCCAAAGGTTTATTTGAGTTCAGTTTGAGGTTGTAGTCCATCGTGGAAGGGAAGTCAGGCATCAGAAGCTTGAAACAGCTGGTTACATTATTTCCAGAGGCAGAAGCTGAGAACAAAGGGCACATGAATTCTTAGAAAGCAAGCTCAGCTCACTTACTCCACCCTAAAGCAGTACAGGATCTTCTGCCTAGAGAATGGTGCCGCCCACAGTGACAAAATCACTCAAGCAAAATAATTCACTACAGATATGCCCAGGCCATTCCCCAGGTGATAGATAACCGTAACCATCATAGGCAGTTCTGTGGCTATTCATGCACCTCTACTTGGAGAAGGTGGGCTGAGGTCTGGGGTATATAACATTTGTTACCTAGTCCTGCTGCTAGTGGAGGTGAGACAGGAAGTGAGAATAGCCTGTCTAGTCTCAAAGGTGTAATGTCTATCTGGAGCCTTCTCCAATAGAGAGCTCTCTTCCTTTGACACCATTCCTGAGAAGTTTTCTGAAAGTGGTCCTACTGTGTTCTGATTCTTGTAGGTTTCCTTTTCTATGTTTTCTTCCCCATTTACCTTCAATAGACATCAACATTCCTTCATTTTCCCAGTGCAGAGAATATCCCTAGTCTAAGGCTCTTATAAACCCCCTCTTGGCAGAGAGTGCATTGAGACCCATAGATAGGAAGTCATTGGCCCAAGATCATGTGGTGACCTGGTATAGTTTCTGAGACCCACCCCAATTAGAGTCTGATAAAAATGCTAGGACCCAGCGGTGGGTGGCTTGATATATCATAGAAGACAAGATTAGAAATGTAAAGGAATTGGCCCATTGCGAGGATCCTCATACAGGAAGTGGGTGAAGGTGTGAGAACAGACATTTCAGGACCCATCCCCCGTTCCAGTTCCCTGACCCTAGGTAGCTCTGGGGGAGGGGGAAAGACACTGTCTGCTGCTCCCCCCCCTTTTCTCCTCTTGCCTGCTCTGCAGGGCCTGTCAATCTGCTTAAAGCTGAGCTGAAGGAGTGATGGGTGGGTGGTAGGCACCAAGGCTGGGAAGTCTTGGTGTTAAAAGACAGGTCTGATCACATTGCCTATGTGATCTTGGGTACAAGTCTTCTAGAACACAGGACTCTTTTATGTATATCAAACAGAGAACGATTCTTCACAGAATCACCGTGGGGCTTACTGTTAATGCCCAATATCAGGATCAACCCCAAGGTCCACAGCAATCACTTTCTCCTGTATCATAGGACTCAGATATGCTGGGCTTGGCCACATCTATGTGGGCTGATCTTCAGTCCCACATAACTCTGGGAGAAAACTGAAGCCTGAGGTGATAGTACTAGTGACCAGAACAGCAGAGCCTCAGTGCCATTCAGAAAATGGGTGCCAAAAACTGCAGAACCTCTCTGATTTTTTTCCTGCCTGTGTGTGGCTGTACATGCATGTGCATGTATGTGCATGTATGTTTGTATATGCAGGTATATGCACATGTGTATGTGTGTGTGTAGAGGTCAGCTTTGAGTGTCTTTCCTCAGGAAATGTTTGTTTGTTTGTTTTAAAGATGGGATTTCTCTGTGTAGTTATGGCTGTCATGGAACTCACTTCATAGGTGGGGCTGGCCTCTAACTCACAGAGATTCTCTTTCTCTGCCTCCTGAGTCCTGGGATTAAAAGCGTGCACCACCATTGCCTGGCTCACTTTGTTTTTTGAGACAATATCTGTCACTGGGTCTTGGAACTCACCAAGTAGGCTCTGCTGGCTGGCTAGGGTCTCAGGGATCTGCTTTTCTGCCTCTGCAGTGCTGGGATTACAAATGCACACCCTGCACACCATATCTCCAGCCTTTTATGTGGGTGCTGGGGCTGGAGCTCAGGTTTTGATGCTTACAGGGTAAGTACTTTACAGATCAGGCCATTTCCCTAGATGGTGATTGCTGTGTGTGTGTGTGTGTGTGTGTGTGTGTGTGTATTCTCCTGGAGATTGAATTTAGGACCCTTTCCATAGCAGCCAAGTGCTCTACCTCAGCTTTTTTTCATCTTTATATTGGCACAGGGTCTTGCTAAGTTACCAGTGGCCTTGGGCTTTGCTCCTTTTGCCTTGGCCTCCTGAGGAATTGGGACTGCAGATGTGTGCTACCATGCCTGGCCATGTCCCATGCTTTCTGTTGGCTAATGTTATCCCCACCTCACCACTAAAATCATGACTCCCCTGTCCTCCCTGGGCCCTGAGCCTCCAGGGAGCCTTCCTCCAGATCAGGAGTTACCAGCAGTTAGCACTCATGGGAAGCCTCTCCAAAGCAAGACCTTCTAGAGGAAAAGAGGCTGGCAGATGGACAAGCTATGACCCCATCTGCTTACTTCCAGCTCTCCATGTCTGTGAGCTTCTGCTTGTGTTACCTGAGCTAGTGTGTGCTCAAAATTGTGTGTGTGCATGGGAATGTGTGTGTGTGTGTAAATTGTGTCTGCATGTGAATGTGTATGTGAGTGTGCATGGGAATGTGTGTGTAAGTTGTTCATCTTTGTGTGTGCCCTAAGTGTGTGTCTGCAAACATATATATGGATGTCTGTCAGACTAGATGAGATAAGCCTGCTGGGTCCCTGCATTCTAAGGGTGTCATTACGAAGCATTTGAGTGATCCTGACCTCATCAAAGAGCCTAATGGGTACAGAGCGACCTCACTCACTGCAGCTCATAAATGCCACTAGCTCCCTGGCCATCAGCTTCCTGGGGAGAGATGGTTTTTGAATCATCATTGGTGGATGGGGCATCCAAGAAGCCTCTCTCTCTCTCAGGCAGAGTTGACTGTTTCTTTTCCAGAGGGTGAGAACTGGTTCCTGTACCAGGGTTTGGTGAAACCACCCAGGAAGCTCTCAGAAGGTAAGGGGCATTGCCAATGTGTGGATCCACATCAGATTCTCACCTTGGCCTGCAGAGCAGATGGCAGGGCTGAACCCTTCTGGTTGGTGACTGTTCCCAGATGCAGCCCAAGATCCACTTGCCTCAGGGTCCTGAAGTCGGCCAGGCCACACTACCCGACCCTTCCTACACACATGCTCTCTGGCACTTCAAACACAGGTTCTCACGCTTGCATAGCAAACACACCACACAGAGACATCGCCCTAGCCGTGGTTGCACTGTGTCATAGCCCTGCCAGCAGCAGTGAGGGTGAGTTTCTCCACATCCTTGTCAACATGATCGACTTTTCAGTTGTGACATCCTAGTGCCATGGAAGCAACATCTCAGAGTTGTTTTGATGTGTTAAATGATGTCAAGCATCTTCTCATGAGCTCATTGGTTATTAGTGGATCTCCTTGGGGATGCATCTCTTCAGATCGTCCCCTCTACCTCTTTTTCTCTCCCTCCTGTTCTCCCTTTCTCTCTACCCTTTCCTTTCTCCCTTTCTTCTTTTGGGGGGTGAAGGCAACATTGAAGACCGAACCTGGGGTCCTGGTTCTTTCCAGGTGTTCCACCACTGATCCCCAACCCTCTAGTTAGAACTTTTGCCTATTTTTCTTTTCTTTTCTTTTTAAGATTTATTTATTTATTATGTATATAGTACACAGAAGAGGGTGTACCAGATGTCATCATAGATGGTTGTGAGCCACCATGTGGTTGCTGGGAATCAAACTCAGGACCTCTGGAAGAGCAGTCAGTGCTCTTAACCTCTGAGCCATCTCTCCAGCCCCACTTTTGCCTATTTTTCAAGATTAGGTTCTAACAAATGTGTCAAATGAATGCATAGTGACTGAATGAGCGAGCCGGTCTATCACGAGTCAAATACTGGAGCTGCTACACTGAGTGAGACTCAGTCCCTGCCCTCAGGACGCTCCCAGTCCAGTGCAGGAGGCAGGTGCTGCTGACAGCTGTGGAGGGAGCTATAGCAGGTAGTTTGTTGCCTGTCCAAACTTACTAAAAGTGACCAATATAGAGGGCTCCCTGGAGGAGGAGGCATTTGAGCTGGCCTTCAAGGGGGTGAGGAGAGTGGGAAGGTGAGGCTGTTGGACAGGTGTGTGATTGTGTGTGTGTGTGTGTGTGTGTAGGGGTCAGTCTTTATTGGGGGCAGTCTGAAAATGGCACGTGGAAGAGGGATGGGGAGAAATGAACAAGGGCAGCCACAGGGTCCGGGGCTGGGTTGCTGGGTTCAGGAGAAAGAGCCTAGGGAGATGCTCCTCAGGACCAAGGGACTGCAGGAGGAAACTTGGAGTGGCTTTAAATTTTCTGTCAGATTCCTACTTGTCCTGGAGGCCTCCTAACAGAGTTGCTGAGGCTGCGTGGGGTTCCGGGAGGATCCTTTTATGTTTTAGTAATTATCCTGTCACCCACCAAAAAATAATTTTATCCTGGGAAGAAGGAAGGTTTGGTGTGTTGAGACTGCTGCTGCGGAAGTGCGGGCGGCCTAATTGGGATCCATAAATCTGCTTTTTAACAAGCACAATTAGGAATACTTATTGCAGGCCAGCCTGAGGCACTCAGGCGAGGGCCGTTAGCAGGCAGCCCGTGTGTGGCTTTATTTAATGGTTCTGGAGACTTGATCTGATCCTGGTATCAAAATTAGCCACAAGGGGAGCGGGGATTGGGGGGGTGCAGAGGGAGCAGGGCTCCACTTGAAAGTGGAGTCAGACCCTGAAGTTTCATTTCAAGGAGGTTGTTAGGCGGGCGTATGATTTACTAGAATGTTCTTTGGGGGCAATGTGGCAGATTGGCAAAGTGGAGGACAGAGGGGCCGACCTCAGGACAGGCTCAAGCATCCCAGCTGCCAGGCACTTAGCTCTTGGGGATGTTAGAAAGGAGCAGTAGGCTAGGAAGACAGGGCTGAGATTGGGGTTCCCATGGGCTGTCAGCTGAGATCCTGGAGGGATCAGTGTCTGGTAGGAAAGAGCCATGTGGGCCAGAATAATCTAGAAATCTTCAAGAGGTTTAGCAAATGTGTGCTGGGTCACAAGGATGGGTAGAGTTAGGCATGGGGAGGGGCAGAAGGGGTCAGACTACTGTCTGTTCCTGACTCTTCCGGAAGAACTGCCAGGAAACGGCCATGAGGAAGGAGTTCTGCTTATATGGAGGGGCTGAGGGCTGGGTGATGACAAGGAACCTGGGTGGGGCTTGGATGGAGCCTGGGGCCTTGTCTCTACCTCACAGTCTTCTTATGCATCCAGCCTTGATATCATGGGGTGTAGGCAGGAGTCCAGCCCTCTCTGTGGGGAACTGGAGAAGGATTGAAGGCTGAGGAGTTCAGTCCCCTGGGCCTCATGTTTACCCCAGGAAATTGCATCAGTTTCAGAGCAGGAAAGGGTGAACCTTAAGGTGGATCTGCAGCACCCTACATGGGTCCGGTCCCTTCAGGAAGACTTCATAGAGAAGAAAGGAATTCCAGTTGCTTCCTTAAAACATTAAAAATTATTTTAAGTCTTATTACATTTATTACTATTTTTTGTATGTATGTGTGGAGATGTATGTATACCATGGTTTGTGTGTGTATAGAGGTCAGAGACAGCTTGTAGGAGGGACTTAGTCCTCTCTTTCTACCACGTGGGTCCTAGAAATTGAACTCATGTGACTCAGCTTGATAAAATAAGTAGTGATGGGGGAGGTAGCACAGGCCTTTAATCCTAGCAAAGGCAGGTAGGTTGAAATAAGGTTGCTCTGCCTCCCAAGTTCCCAGCCAGCCAGGGATGCATAGTGAGACCTTGTCTCAGTAAAATAAAATAGAGTAATAAGTGAATAAATAAGAACACAAATGAACAAATGAATAGTGGGATGAATGAATGAGTGGATGAATGAATGAATGGATGAATAAGTGAGATGAGTAAGAGAATGAATTAGTGAATGGGTGAATAAATGCAAGAGGGCTAGGTTTGGGGCACTGGAGAGATGACTTAGTGGTCAAGAGCAGTTGCTGCTTTTGCAGAGAACCTGGATTAGATTTTCAGCACCCACATGGCAGCTCACAATGGTCCAGTGCTTCTAGTCCCTGTGGGTGCCAGGCATGAAAGTGGTGCCCAGACATACACATAGACAGAACACTCACACGGAAAGTGAAAACAAACAAATCTTTTTAAAAAGTCCTGGGCTTTGTGCCTGGTGTAAAGGAAAGAGCCTCACATTGGGACCAAGCAAGCTTGGGGTTCACCAAATAGGTGTCAGGCTGCATATCCTTGGCGTTGTTACTTGACCATTCTAATGTGAAAAATAGAAATTTAAAGTGGGAGGTGGTGGTGCGTGCCTTTAATCCAAGCACTTGGGAGGCCTCTTCAAGGATCTCTGTGCGTTTGAGGCCAGCTTGGACTACAGAGCAAATTCCAGGACAGTCAGAGTGGTTATGCAGAGAAACACTGTCTTGAACACCCCCCCCACACACACAAATGATATTTATGTCACGGTCACTTTGTGAGGGTCAAGTGAAAGAAAGGGTGTCTGGCTGTCTAGCAGCAAATCCATGTCATTCCTTTCTCTAATTTTTTCAATGTGTGTCCTTTCATTTTGGAAATGGGAATTCCCCACACCGGTCCTGCCTCTCCTGTGACAGATACTTGGTGAATTACACTTTGCAAGGATGAAAGAGGAACTGTCTCTGTTCAAAGCTCTTTGAAGTGGCTGGGGCCATCCTGGGGTGGGGAAAGGAAGGAGGGGGTTATCACTGTACCCCAGAGCTCTGAGAACTGAAGAGTGGGGAGCTCACAGGGCCTGGTGGGGACTCCTGAGGGGGGCCACTTCTGTGGTTCTTGAATTCTAGTGGAACTTAGAATTCTCTAGATTGTTTGACCTTGAGATAGAATATATCCAGAGGCTTGATTATCCAGTGGGCCACATGTTGAGGGTCTGTGCCCTTCAGGAGCTAGAAATGGCCAGCAAGCCAGGGTTTAGCTACAGCTTTATGTTAAATTTATGAAAGTCAGGAGCTTTATGGGTGGTGGCTCATGTGTGCATCTCTTTGTGTAATCAGTCCCTAAGAGTTTTCATGGAGACTGAGGTCCAGGGAATAGAGAAGGGGGCTCTCTTCTCTGAGCCTCAGCCAGGGACACCGGCCACATTCATTCCTTAATCACCCGGTGCTTAATCACCCCGGGGGGGGGGGCTGGCTTCTAAGAAAAGCATTTCCCTAGCACCTGAACCACCCCATTCTCTTGACAACTTTTTATGTAAATACCTAATTTAAGGTGCACTCAGCACCTCTATCTGTGGGTTCTGGATCCACAGATCTAGCCGATTGATTGGAAAATATTGGGAGAAAAATGTATGGAGAGTCTTTACCTCCCATGTTGTTATTCTCCAGACATTCTTGTGCAGTCCTCTGGATTAGGTGTGAGTGATGCAGAGGTGACTGGTAACACTAGGAAAGATGGACATTGGCTATGTGCAAGTACCCGGCCATTTTATATTTGAGCCACTGCATCTTCTGGGGTTCTGGAATCAATCCCCTGTGGCTACATGGAATGGAGAGGAGGGCAGCCTGTAATTTCAGAATCGCAGAGATTTCTCAGGGGCTGTCTGCTCTGTTCTTCTCATCAGGATTTTGCATGCTAGCTTCCTGATGACAGAAGCAGGGGCTGAACTACGTACAGATCATACCTGGACTTTGTGTACATCTCTATAAATGTTATGGTATATATATCTGCAGTCAGAACCGCTTGGGGTCATTCTTTATTATTTTATATATATGTTTTACCTGCCTATACATATGTGTGTCATATACATGCTTGTGCCCGAAGAGGTCAGAAGAGAATGTCAAATGTCCTGGAACTGGAGTTACATATGCGAGCTGCCATGTGGGTGCTGGGAATCAAACCTCAATCTTCCGCCAGAGCAATAAATGCTCTTAACCACTAAAGCAATTCCCCAGCCCCTTAAAACTTTCCTTAGGGTCACATCTCCTTCCCTCCACTTGCCTCTGGCACCCACCGATCCATTGTTCTCTTTAACTTGTCATTTTAACAAATGTCACATAAATGGGACTATGGACTCCTCTCATTCTGTGCTGCTCTATAGTGATCTATCCAGACTTGTGTGTGTCTAGCCCTGTGTTCTTCTGTATTAATTACCGAGTATTCCATGCTTTCGGAGGCTGCTATTCAGAGCACTACAGTGGGGTGGCTTCAAATCACACAAACTTACTTTTTTCATGATTCCCAGGGCTAACTTGGAAGTCAAGGTTCAGCAGGTCTGGCTGGTTTCTGAGCAGGTCCTGGGAAGGATCCTTCCTTGGCTCTCTCTACCTTCCGATTTCTGCCAACAGCTCATCTATGTGTGTCTGCAAGACCCTAAGAAGGTCACACCCTTAGTATGTCTACAAGACCCTAAGAAGGTCACACCCTGAGGTTTCAGGTGAACTTGAATTTTGGGATAGCTTATCCAATCCAGCAGACATGGAGCAGATGCATTAGTGTTTCCACCTTCCTACAAAAGGGAAGAAAGTCAGGGCTGTTTTCAAGTCTTAGCTATTACACGAAAGGATGCTGTAAACATTCGCATGAATAGAGATTTCACTGAGCAAAAGTTATCATTAGGATAAATGCCCCAGAGTGTAATTCCTGGGTCATAGCTCAAGCATGTTTAGGTTTTAAAGACACCGCTATGCTGTTTTCTACAGTGGATAGATCATTTTAAATGCCTATCACCCCTGTCTGCCAGTACTTGGTGGTGTCACTGTGTTTTCTTTGTCCATCTGGTGAAGAGTCTGTGCATGTCTCTAGGTTCTGGTGTCACCATGTGCCCTGGGCTGACGAGGTCGAATGTTTTTTCATGTGCTTATGCTCTGTCGGCAGGTCCCCTGGCAAAGTCACCTCAAGCATTTCCTTCACTTAAATTTTTAAAATTACATTTATTGATTTATCATTATTAATACTACTGTTACTGTTATTAATTTTGTGTGTGTGTGTGTGTGTGTGTATGTTTGTGATCATCAGAGGACAACTTGTGATGATCTGTTTCCACCTATCTGTGGGCCTGGGGAGTCAAACTTCTTCGGTCATTAGGCTTGCTGGTAAGAGCCTCCCTGGCTGAGCCATCTTGCTGGTCCCTTTCTCCACTTATAACTTTGTTTTGCTTGAATCAGGGTCTCACTAGGTAACTCTGGCTGGCCTGGAGCTTGCTTTGTCTTTGTAAACATTGAACTCACAGAGGTCCACTTGTCTCTGTCTCCTGAGAGCTGGAGTTAGAGATATGTGACACTATGCCTCCTTCCTTTCTCTACCCCACCCCCCAACAGGATTTCTCTGTTGTGGTAATCTGAATGTAATTGGTCCCATATTCTCATAGGGAGTGGCACTGTTAGATGGTTTGGCTTTGTTGGAGTGGGTATGGCCTTGGAGGAAGTGTGTTACTGTTGGGGCGGGCTTTGAAGTTTCCTATGCTCAGAATGCCTGCCTCCCAATGAGTCAGCTGACTTCCTGTTGTATGACTCTTAGCTATTCTTCCAGCAACTTGTCCGCCTGCATGCCACCATGCTCCCCACTTTGATGACAATGAATTGAACCTCTGAAACTGTAAGTTAACCATCCAGTTAAATGTTTCCTTTATAAGAGTTGCCATGGTTATGGTGTCTTTTCACAGCAATAGAAACCCTAACTAAGGCATCTGTGTAACAACCCTGGTTTCCTAGAACTTGATTTGTAGATCAGGCTGGTCTGGAACTCAAAGAGATCTGCCTGCCTCTTCTTCTGGAGTATTGGGAATAAAGGTGTGTGTCACCATGCCCAGCTTCTCTCTCTCTCTCTCTCTCTGAGACGGGGTTTTTCTGTAAAGCCCCAGCACCACTCCCCAGCTCCTTTCTTTACTTTTTAGCTAATAATTTCTTCTTCTTTTTTTAAAAAACAATTTATTTATTTTCATTTTATGTGCATTGGTATTTTACCTGCATTCATGTCTGGGTGAGGGTGTCATCTTGGAGTTGCAGACAGTTGTGAGCCACCATGTGGTTACTGGGAATTGAACCCTGGCCCTCTGGGAGAACAGCCAGTGCTCTTAACTGCTGAGCCACCTTTCTAGCCCCGAGTTGATGATTTCTTACCACTGAATTCAGGAGCCTTTTACACAGAGCTCTTAGTTGGATGTGTGATTTGCAAATAACCCCTTTTCTTCCTCTTAATAGTGTCTATCACAGAGCACTTATTTTCTGGGACATCTGATTTATTGACTGGTTCCTTAAGGGCTGGCCTTTCAGTGTCAAGTCTCTATATGTTTTCCTCTACCAGCTGACAGGTGACCCCTTTGTATCTCCTATCTCTGTGTACATAGACTCAGTTCTATTCCTCCCAACCCTCCAGTGGATATAGGTGTTGAGGAGACTCCCCTTCTCTCCCCATACCTTCCAGGCCTCCATAGACAATGTTGCCTGGGTTTCTACTATGGCAGCTGACCTCAGGGAAACAGAGGCTTGAACTTGAAGTCACGCTTCAAGTTATGTGCTAAATGGAACTAACACTTGGATGCTCATGGGCTGAGAGCACTCCAGTTAAAGATGATGAAATCGAGGCTACCCAGGGCCACATTTTATATAGCAGGCAGATGAGGAAACAATGAGAAACACCATTTGGGTGTTAGAACCCCTGACCACCTGCTCCCGCTCCGTCCCCCCATCCAGAGGAAAGGACTGGCTGCTAGGTCAGGGTGTACTCTATCTTCCCTGGGGAGGGGGCAGGGCTCAGTGTAGGTCTGGGTAGGCGAGGGCAGACGCAGCCTTGACTCTCAGAGTCCAGTGGCCTGCTGTGCCTGTGCTGGGCAGGCCACATTTGCGACTGTCACTAGGGCGAAGCACTGCAGGCTTCTGGCTCAACTGAACTAATCATCAGGGGCTCAGGCAGCTTTCATTGCTCTCCTTCCTTGTAAAGGATTTTTCCTCTAGGGATTAACCACATCACTGTAAATGCTGGCTAACCCTTCTTGTTATTTTTTTTTTCACCTTTATTTGCTTGTTTGTTTTTTTTTTTGTGTGTGTATATATATGCATGCATGTGTGTGTATGTGTGTGAGAGAGAGAGAAAGAGAGAGAGAGAGAGAAACATGTAGAGGTCAGAGGGCATCCTATAGGAGTCATTTTTTTTTTTTTTCTATGATGTAGATCTCAGGAATAGAACTCAGGTTATCAGGCTTGGTGGCAGGTAGGTACCTTTACCCATTCAGCCATCTGGCTTGCTCCTCCTCCTCTTCCTCCTCCTCCATTTTTAGAGTTTGGAGACTTGTGATTGCCCATTCAACCCAGCTGAGATGTCACAAAGGCATCTCTTTCCATCTTTTCCTGAGAGATGCTCCCCAAGTCTGTTTAGATTCCAGCGCTCACCATGAGGAAGGTGCTGGAGAGAGCTGCCGAGAGGTCACTGACTGGTGGGTTTTAGCACAAGGACACTGACTTTCCCACAGGTAAATAAAAGCCAGAGTGAGTGGAGAGCAGGATGTGACCTCTCAGTGATACACTTGGGGCTCTGTGTGTGCACTCTAGACAGTTTCTGGGGATATTTGGGAGAAAGTGTGGAGTAGACCTGACTCTGGAGGGTCAGAGGCAAGCTGCTCCCCTGTCTGAATCTCCCTGGGCATGGGGGCCTAGCTGCACTGAATTCTGCACTTGTGGTACAATACCTGCTTGTGGTATTCTAGCTTCATGTACCAGGAAACCTCTAGCTTTGAGGTAGAGCATATTGGCCACCAGACCCTGGCCTCAGCTACAGGACTGGCCCTGTGGAAAAAATGCTGACCAATCCCTCCAGAGGCTGGGAGATGGCTCAGTGAGGAGAGTGCAGGGTTTCTTAGGGTTTCTATTGCTATGGAGAGACACCATGATCACTGCAACTCCCATAAAGGAAATTATTTAATTGAGACTGTCTTACAGTTTCAGAGGTTTGGTCCATTATCATCATGGCAGGGAGCATGGCAGCATGCAGGCAGACATGGTGCTGGAGAAGGAGCTGAGAGTCTACATCTTGAACTGCAGCAGATCAAGGCAGCAGAAGGAGACTGTCATACTGGGTGTGGCCTGAGCATCTATGAGACCTCAAAGCCTATCTCCATAGTAACACGCTTCCTCCAACAAGGTCACACCTATTCCAATGAGACCACACCCCTAATAGTGTTACTCCCTATGGGCCAAGCACTCAAACACATGAGACTATGGGAGCCATACCTATTCAAACCACCACACAGGGGAATCATAAATCCACTGTCATCCTTAGGTTATATAGTGAGTGTGGGGTCAACCTGGCTTACTTACCTAAGACCCTATCTCAAACTAACCAGCCAGCCAACCAAACAGTCTAGCCCAGACTTTTGTGCTTCTGATTGTTGGCTGCCTCTAGTTGGCACAGATGTGAGCATAATTGGGTATTTCCTATGGTTTCTCCACAATCTGAGATGTGCCAATGACAAGGCGAGGTACCAAGCAGGCCTTGTCTTTTTCTCTACAAACACCACTGAACCAGCCATGTGTGGGCCCTAAACTTAGAGCTGCTATGAGATCTGGTTCTTCTTTAGTTCTGTGTCTTCTTCTGGGGATGACAGAATGTCCTTTCGAGCAAGCTGTGCTCCCGGGATGTGGCTTCTCTGTTCTGGGGATCCCAGTGCTGGCCCCAGTCCCTCCTTCTTGCTCTAGCAATGCATTGTGGGTTTTTTCATTTGTTTATTTATAGTGTGTGTGTTGTGTGTGTATGTGTTGTGTGTGTGGTGTGTATGTGTTTTATGTGTGTCTGTGTTGTGTGTCTGTGTATGTGTGTGTGGTGTATATGTATGTATGTGTGTTGTGTGTGTGTGGTATGTGTGTTGTGTGTGTATGTTTATTGAATGTGTATGTGTGTGCAGGTGGGAACTAGAGAAGGTGAGTGGCATTCATGCCCTGGTGCTCATGTGAAGGTCCGAGGACATCTTGAGAGGATCTGTCCTTCCCTTGCATCAAGCCGGTTCTAAGACTCAAACTCAGGTTGCTAGGCTTGGTGGCAGGCGCCTTGCTTTAGTGAGCTGTACTGGGAGCTGGCAGCCTTGGCCTTCCCTTCTTCCTGCCTCTAACTCCTGACTCCTGGGATCACAGGTGATCACTGCTTCACCCAGTTGATATAGTGCTGGAGACTAAACCCAGGGCTTTGTGCAGGCGAGGTGTAAGTCCTTTGCCAACAGAGCCCCATCCCCAGGCCTGTGTTGTTCTCCATGGGGAGCTGGAGTCCTTGCCAAGGCCCTTCTGGGCCATGGCTGCCATTGAGCTTCCACCCCTGACTTTAACATTGGGAGTTCAATTACAGATGGTCGCTTCCGAGAGGCTTGGTGACAGAAGCCATCCATCTCTGCATTTCAAATTTATTTTATTTTATATTTTCAGCTTGAGTGCCTGTTCAGCAGTGAGCTCATCTGTCTAATCAGCTTGCCGGCAGTTGAAGGAGAGTGGGTGTCCCCTTGATCTGTGTACCATTCCTTTGATTCAGCTTAGGCAGGGGATGGAGAGCCTGGGTTGAGAATGGTTCTCTGAGTTGCTTTCTGGAGTTCAAAGATGCATCTCTCCAGCTGGACCAGTAAATTGCAAGAGCAATTTGCCAGGAATTTCCAGCATAGATCCCAGCTGTTCCCAGGTCCTTTTGGGGTGGCAGCCAACCCTCCCTCTGCCCATGGGTGGATGGTGTGACTATGGCCTGCTATCTGGCCCTGAGCATCCTTTCTCCATGCTGGCTGGACCATTTTCACTCAGAGCTGCTGGCTTGTGCTGGCTTTGATCCATCTCACCTTGAACCTGTGCTGCTGTCTCCTTTGTGAAGAACTTGGGTGGAGAGGTGTATTCCAGTGCTGAGAAAACCTTCATCCCCAGCATGTCTTCATACTTTATTTGCTTGTGTGATGAATGCAGTCTCCACATCTAGACTATCAGTCATTTTCTGATGTGATCTACACTTCTCTGTCTGAATTAAATCAACACCTGTATTGTTGTGGCAGTTTATTTGGTAAGAAAATGAAATATGATGTGCACATTAAGGTGAGGGTGTGTTCAGGACAACATGGAGGGTCCCTGGGCTAACATATCCCTTGATGTCATCCTCAGTCCTGCCCAACCACATGGTAGGCTTCTAGCCACAATGCCCTTTCAGCCCAGGGATGGGACCAATGTGAAGACACAGAGTGATGGATGGTGGGAGGAAGGATTCTGGAGGATAGAATATGGGAGGGGAAAATACTGGGAAAAAAGATGCTTGGGGGAAGGATGCTAGAGAGAAAGATGTTGGGAGGAAGGTACTGTGATAGATAGCGTCAAGAGACAGGCAGATAAAAAGTCAGGAAGCGCTGGGCTCAGAAGACAAGTTCAGCTTTTGGGTCTTAATGCTCAGGGCTGCAAGAGTATGTAGGAATGTATGTGAGGGGTAATGGTAAAGAAGGCTTTATGAACCTTTTCCGGTGGATTTGTGGATTCTATGTTCTCGTGTTCTCTCTCTCTCTCTCTCTCTCTCTCTCTCTCTCTCTCTCTCTCTCTCTCTCTCTCTCTCTCTGTGTATGTGTTTGTGTGATGTGTATGAGTGGGGAAGCCAGAGGTCAACCTCCAGTGTTGTTACTCAAGCTTTTGATTTTCTTTCTTTTTTTTTTTTTAAACTTTATTTATTTACTTATTTATTTGCCTTGGTGTTTGCCTGGAACTGGAACTACAGACAGTTGTTAGCTCCATGTGGGTGCTGGGAATCGAACCCGGGTCCTCTGGAAGAACAGACGGTGTTCTTAACCGCTGAGCCATCTCTCCAGCCCCGCTTTTGATTTTCTTTAAATACAGATTTCTCATTAGGATCAGAGGCTTGCCATTTCAGCCAAGCTGGCTGGCCAGCAAACCCCAGGGACCCTGTCTCTGCCTCCTCAGTTCATTACAGACGTTACTGGAATCAGAAGCATGCATCACCATGATGATTGTTTATGTGGGTGTTGGTGAATCAAACTCAGGTCTTGATGTGCAACAAGCTCATTTCTGACTAAGCCACCTTCCAGTACCTGGATTACACGTGTATGCCGATGCCCACACCTCAGCCTTCTACAGGCAGGAATGTGCTGACTAAGTGGCTCTCTTTGCTTTCCCCTTCTCTCCGTCCCTCCCTTTCACATATTCCCATCTTCTTCCCATACACGTGCTTTTCTCTGCCTCATCTCTGAGCTGGAAGGGAGCCTCTGTATGTGCACAGTGTGATGAGGAGGGCCTGTAACCTCAGGAGCATCTTTGAAGGGATGTTGGCTCTTGAGGTTTGAATCTAGTGTTCTCCACAGGCTCCATTGGGAGTTCAGTTGCCAGTGATGGTTCTGGAAAGCAATTGGACCCCGAGAGCTCTGACTGATCAATAGATTAATTCTGTGATGTGTCACTGGAGGTGATGGGAAGA
Source organism: Sigmodon hispidus (assembly GCA_004025045.1). Classification (NCBI taxonomy): domain Eukaryota; kingdom Metazoa; phylum Chordata; class Mammalia; order Rodentia; family Cricetidae; genus Sigmodon; species Sigmodon hispidus. The sequence goes on along the minus strand of PVIH01004657.1, from coordinate 15,200 downwards.
AGCAGGTCACTGGAAACTTGTCCTGGGGGGCTCTTGCGCATGTTGTTTCCTGTGACCTCCTTTTCTTCACTTCCTGCTCACCATGAGATGACAGCCTCTGCCATGCGCCATGATGTTCTGTCCTCAAAGCCATTGGGCCCAGAATGAACAGGCCTGAAGATGAACACAATACAGCCATGGGAGGGTGGGTGGGAGTTCATAGTGTATGGCTGTCCTTAGCTGGGGACTCCACTTGGCTGTCTTTCGTTTGATATCTTGGTTGACCAGGCCCTGCTTCTCCCTTCCTGGGCTCCATTTCATCCAGCTGTACCCTTTCCAGCCTTGGTCACCTAGGAACAAGCCCCACCTCCACCTACCCATGATCTCCCAGGACATAACACTGGCAAGCAGGGAGATGCCAGGCCAGGGTTTTAGGATGGTGAGTAAGGACAGAGATGAAGCCTTGCTCCCTGGTGGAACACAGTGGCCATTTGCTCCCTCCCAGTCTCTGTTCCCTGGGCATATGTTTCTAAGGTCTCAGCATGGGAGGATGCTCAGGGCCATTTCCTCCATCTTGAATAGTGAAAGACGAGGGTTTCCTAGGTTGAAAGTCCCACTGGATCAGTGATGCAGTTTAAATATGTCCTTCTAAGGTCCATGGTACCTAACATGGCACTACTGGGCGATTGTGGAGCCTATAAGAAGTGGAGCCTTGTGGAAAGTCCTTAGAACATTTGGGGGCATGCCCTTGAGGAGGACTGTGGGATCTTTCCTGTCTTTCAGTTATGAGAAATGCATTTTTCGCATATATAGAGAAATGCTTAATAGTTAAGAGCACTTGCTGCTCTTGCAGAGGACCCAGGGTTGGTTTCTGGAACCCACAAAGAAGCTCACAATTGTCTGTAACTGCCGTTCTAGGGGACCTGATGCCCTCTTCCGGCCTCCGTGGGTACCAGGCATATTGGTGTACATCCATCTAGGCAGACACTCATACACATAAAACAAAAATAAGTGAACATAAAGAATACATTTTTTTGGGCTGGAGAGATGGCTCAGAGGTTAAGAGCACTGCCTGTTCTTCCAGAGGATCTGAGTTCAATTCCCAGCAATCACACGGTAGCTCACAACCATCTATGATGATATCTGGTATCTTCTTCTGTATACTGTATACATAATAAACAAATCTTTAAAAAAAAGAATACTTTTTTTTTTTTGTAGGATGTATTTGGCTCTGCCTGACCAGAATCAGCTCCCGATATGGTGATAGTTTATTTGTTAGGAGGGCAGCTTGTTACGGCACAGGTTTCCCTCTGTGGTGTGCTGCTCTCACCAATGGCCAAAAGCAATGAAGCTATGGATCTTGGTTTGGGATTTCCAGAACTGAGCTAAGCAACCTTTTTTCTTTATAAGTAAATTGTACCAGGAATGTTGTTGCAGTCCTGGGAAGCTGACGAAGACAAACAGTCCCTGGCAGTGCTTCCCTGGGTGGAAAAGCTGCCTGCTCAGCTCTTGGCAGCTGGGGAACACAGCTTGGCAACCTGTTTTCTCCATACTGACCCTGTCCAACATTATAATTACCAGCCACACAAGGTTATATATGTTAAAATTAATAAAAAGCGCTAAAATGTAAAATTTAGGTCTGTGGTGGAGAAGGATTATTATGCAAATATAAGTCAGCAGCAGGAAGAAATAGCTTGATTGTTACTAGGTAAAGCAGATGCCAGAGCAAAGAGAGTTGCCAGGGACAGAGAGGAGACATCCCATAATGATACAGGTTAGCCACCAAGGAAGCAAGCAGCCTTAAATAACCACACACCAAATACTAGAGCTACAAAACACTTTATATCAGCTGCTTTTCTTGTTCTGTGACAAAATATCCTGAACAAAGACAACGTAAGAAAAGAAGGGTTTATTTTGACTCACAGATTACGGGGACTGCCATTGTGATGGGGAGGGCATGGTGACAGGAGCAGGGGCCTCTGATCACACTGCACCTGCTATCAGGAAGTAGAGAGAAAATGATGCTGTTGCTCAGATCGATTTCCATTCTATGCATGTGTATATGTATTATTATACATGCATGGGTGTTTTGCATGTATAGCTATGTACTATTATGTGTGCAGTAGCTGTGGAGGCCAGGAGAGGGTGTCAGATCCTCTGGGATTGGAGGTACAGATGGTTGTGAGCTGCCGTGTGACGGCTGGGAATCTAACTGGGGTCCTCTGAAGGAGCAGCCATTTCTCTTTAACTTCTGACCATCTCTCCAGCCCTTTGCTTTCTCCTAACTCAGCCCAGGACTACAGCTGATGGAATGGTGCTGGCCACATTTAGGGTGGGTCCTGCTACTTCATTCTACCTAGCTACCCTTGGAGCATTTCCGCCATTGTAGGAGGTCGTGGGGAGCAGCCAGGCTCTTAGCCGGCAGCTCAACCAGTGCAGAAAGTCAGTTTTTTCCCTCTGTCTCCTCACCATCTCCATACACACACGGTGGTCAGTATTCAGAGATTTGAGAGGTTAGGTCGCAGGTATGACCTCTCTTTCTCTGTGACCTTGGATACTTTGTTTCTATTTTCTGTGTTTCTTTATCCAGAAATTGAAGGGTTGGCTTTCTTTCTTGGATATCCTTCAGCTTTAATGAGCCACTATCCTAAGTATCTAGTTGGCTGCTTTCATTTATTTAATTTTCAAAGTACGTTTAAGTTCATTTGTGTTTGTGTGCACGTGCAAGTCATGGTGCATGTCTCGAAGTCAGAAGGAGAGCGATGGAAGTTGGGCTTCCACATTCATCCCTGTCGGCCCCAGGGATGAAACTCAGGTTGTCAGGCTTGGGGGCAGACACCGTTACCCACTGAGCCCTCTCATGGGCCCACGGTGAGAAAAGTTTGAAGAGATTTATTTTATTTAATCTATAAGGAGGAATCAGAGGAGCAGGACAGGGTGTGGCAGTGAGTTCGAGCTTTAATTTTGCATCTGATCTGGCAGCAGCTCACAGGACTCCCTCCATGCAGGCTTGCCTCCTACACGTAGCCTTCCTTCACTGGCTGCAATTTCTCTATAGCACCCCACTTCCCTAGCAGGTCTGTGAGACCAGGAAAGCAGGCCACAGCAAGAGACTCCCAAACATGTGCACCCCGCTGCCATAGCCTATGTTCCTCTTCCCTGTGGGCCCCTCTGTGTTCCCAGACTTGGGTCTGTTGTGTCTATGACCTGAGGGAAGTCCCTAGCAGTGGGGATACTGCTGGCTAGTCCACTGATACATCTGTAGCAAGTCTGTAGGGATAGGCCCTGCCCGTTGGGATACTGGGCTTGTAGCAAAGTCCTTGCAGAAGCAAGGATGGAGTGTGTCCCTGTATTGCTGGAGGCTCTTTTTTAAGAGGAGGAGAGGAGATGGAATTGCCTTCAGTTCAGGCCTCCTAGCAGAGGATAGGGCTCTCAGCCTGGCCTAGGGCTCTGCAGCTAAGCGCTTGACGGTGCTGTGGGGAAGGGGAGCTGCTGTTGCCACCCTTATCTTCCCCCTTTCCAGAAAGCTTAGGGAACACTGGCTTCCCACTTGCAGCCAGTCTTTGGGGGACACACCATGCCTGTGCTGATGGGCCAATGCCATGCAGTGTACAGTGGTGAACTATATGTAGATGCTGAGTCTTGCTTTGGTGCTGAGTCTATGGTGGCTGTGGCTGTGTGTGACAGGTGTCCTTGATCCTTTGATTGCCTCTCACTGTGCCATGCTCATCCTTTCTTTACCCTTATTCAACCTAGAGAGGCTCAGTTTTGTGTGGGACCCTGATTTCTGTCTCTGGTTGGGTTCTGCCCTGTAAGATTCTACCTCCTGAAGGGTCCATAGCTCCCGAAAACTACACTACCCTCTGGGGTGGCGTTCAAACACAGCCTGTGAGGGACATCTCACGTTAAAGCCACAGCTGTGAGCCAAGGATGTAGCTTAGTTGGTAGAAAACTTTCCTCATGTGTACAAAGTCCTGGGTTTGATTCCCAGCACTTCGTAAACCAAGACTGATGGCGCACATCTGTAATCATAGCACTTGGGAAGTAGAGGCAGGGGACCCAAAGCTCAGAGTCATCCTCAGTGACATAACAAGTTCGAGGCTAGTTTTGACTACTTTTGAGACTCTTTCTTAGAACAAATGATCAAGGGGCTGGAGAGATGACTCAGTGGTTAAGAGCACTGGCTGCTCTACCAGAGGTCCTGAGTTCAATTCCCAGCAACCACATGGTGGCTCCCAACCATCTATGATGACATCTGGGGTCTGCTTCTGACACGCAGGCATATGTGCAGGTAGAACACTGTATAATAAATAGATAAAATCTTAAAAAAAAAAAAAGAGCACTGACTGTTCTACCAGAGGACCTGAGTTCAATTCCCAGCAACCACATGGTGGCTCCCAACATCTATAATGACATCTGGGGTCTGCTTCTGACACGCAGGCATATGTGCAGGTAGAACACTGTATAATAAATAGATAAAATCTTAAAAAAAAAAAAAGAGCACTGGCTGCTCTACCAGAGGTCCTGAGTTCAATTCCCAGCACCCACATTGTGGCTCACAACTGTAACTCCATTTTCATGGGACTCAGAGCTCTCACACATACATATATGCAGGCAAAACAATAATGTACATGACATAAAAGCAAATTAAAAACAATAACAAAAAGCAAATGTACAAACAAAGTCACTCTAAATTACAAGTGTCTCACTCAGGGACATAGTAAAAATTTTTGAGATTACATCAGTAGCACTGATCAATCAGCACCCAGCACTGAGTGACCAACCAGGGTTCTGGCAGGGTCCACATGGAAGAGACACCTCATACTGCTGGAATCTCGGTTTTACTGAGTCACATGGACACAACGTGCTTGTCTGTGGTAGTTTGGGTGTGAGAGGGGCGGAAGGGCTCATTCAAGGAAATGTGTGGGATGAAGGCTCTCACAAGAAGAGCCCTACAGCCGGCCAGAGTTCTAGAATCATGGGGCTAGGCTGTGCAGAGAGAAAGCCTTAGATTTCTTGGCTCTCAGAGGACAGCAGCTAGGGTGACCATTCTAATCTTCTGTGATAGTGCATCTTATTGCTAGCTTGAGAAAAAATTTAGACTCATGTAGGAGACCCAGGTCTACTTGTGTCTGTGAAGGTTTTTCTAGAGAGGGTTAACTGAGGAAAGACAGTGAGCCCTGAATATGGGCAGCACCATCCTACGAGAGAGAGAGAGAGAGAGAGAGAGAGAGAGAGAGAGAGAGAGAGAGAGAGAATGCGAGAGAGCCCACTACTAGCATCCATCTCTCTGTCCCTGACCACAGACACCCTGTAAGCAACAGGGCCAGCTGACACTCCTACCACTATAATGGCCTGTACCTCTTCTCCATCCCTGAACCAAATAAGCCTTTTCTTTCTTAACTCACTTATGTCGTATGTTTTGTTAAAGTAACGAGGAAGAGTGAGCACTGTACCTCCTCTGATCAACGTTCCCACCCTGACAATGGCTCTTGGCCTGGGCTTCTAGGATCCTGGCTTCTTAAACTCTGATGCCACTAGAGTCAGATAACCAGCTGTGAGGCAGCTGTAGAAAATCAGATAACAGTAAAGTGTGCCGAATGTGCTCTGATCAAAAATTAGGTAAAACCAAATATCCTAACTAAGGTATTCCTGGCATGCTGACCTGTGTTGCACCCGTAACTTCACTGGCATTGCGGTTCTTAGTATGTAACACATGCACTTTGCATGTGCATGATATCATGCTACACAGTGCCAATGAACGCGGCCTGAACCACACCCCTGCCTTAGATTCAAGCCTATTGTATGTTGTGGATTGCAGTGTCATTATTATATCTGCCAATTTTTCTCCTCTTATAGAAACATAATGGTTTAATTATAAAAAACAATGGTTTTTATTATTTTTCTACTATTATTCCTCAGCCTGTAAGTAACAAATTGGTCTATCTTTGGACTGCATTGTGTTGGAATGTTTGATTTGAAAAATTGCTGTTTGAATTGCTGACTTGACTTTCATTTAGAAAAATCGTTAAATGAATCTTGGCTGGAGATTAGAAAAGAATCTCCAACAATTTCTGAAATGGCCCTAAACATACTTCTGCCATTTTATACTATATATTTATGTGAAGCAGCATTCCTCAGCATTGACAATTATAAAATCAAAATATCGATCAAATCTGAAAAAATTGGAAATGCTGTGTTGGGAGCCTCAAATACCAAGCAAGACTTCATTCTTTATGCAAAGACAAACAAACACATCTATCTCATTAGCACACAATTTTGCTCTGAACTTAACAAATGGTAAAGGGTGTATACCAAAGAATCATTTGAAGACCAAGATATAATTTATTATCAGTCAATGTTTGATTTTTGTGCCTACTCTATATACCTGAGGTCATGTAAAAATTTCTTGAAAGAAAAGGGGTCTTGAGGGAATAGTTTAAGAAGTCCTGCTCCAGAGAATAGGATCTAAGGGGCTGGAGGAGTAGCTTAGTTCATAGAATGCTTGCCTTGTATGCATGAGGCCCTGGGTTTGATCCCCAGCACCTCTTAAACTAGGCATGGTGACACATGCCTATAATTCTAGCAATTGGGAGGTAGAAGCAAGTGTCTAGAAGTTCAAAGTTATCTTTGTTTATACATCAAGTTCAAGCTCAACCTAGATACATGAGACCTTTTTTTCAAAACAAACAAAACGAAGGAAAAAGAATAATGTTTGAGATGTTATGGAGGAGTGCAGTGTAGTCTTGGGAAGCCAGCTGAAGAGCAACAAGAGGACTCTAGAGGCTTGATCTGGGTGAGATATGGCTGCACTAGCCTGTTGCCCTGAAGTTTAGGCTCAAGCTCCATCCAAGTAGGTTGTCTGAATGCTCACATTTGGAGGAAGCAAAGCGAAGACTAACCACATTCCTAACCATTCTGGGATTTTTCAGCTTTGAAGGATAGTTTTGCTGGGTATAGAATGCTAGGTTGACAGTCTTTTTCTTTCAGATTTTGAACATGTTATTGCCCTTCCATGGTTATAGAAGTTAATTTTGGTGAGGCTCCTTTGTGTGTGACAAGTCATTTCCCTTGCTGCCTTCAGGGATGTCTCTTTGGTATTTGCCTTTCTATCATTCTGTCATGGTATGTGTAGTTGCAGATCTGTCTGAAGTTATCATGCTACATGTTAGTTGAGCTTTTTAAGTGTATGGTGTTTTTCATTAAATTTGGGAACATCTCAGCTATTTCTCTTTCATTTGTTTATTCTTTTCCTTAACTCTTACTGGCCTGTTTCTTTAAGTGAAATAGGCTCTGCCATTTTTCAACATTATCTTTGGTCACAGTTTCATTTAGAATAGATAACCTGAACTGAATTCAGATACACTTTTTTTAAGCATTTATTTTACTTTTTAAAAAATTGTGTATTTGTGTGTGCGTATGTCTTTCTACGTTGTTTGCTTTAGAGCTGGAACTCAGTCTTTAGGCTTGGTGACAAGTGCATTTGCCTGCTGGGCCACTACCTCTTTTGCTGACTATTCAGTTTGCTGTTGATTAGCTGTTGTAATTTTTTTTCCTATTTATTGCACTGTTTTGGGAGGCATGGAGTCTGAACCTATAACTTACTGTACCACTAAGCTCCACTCTGTTTAGGTTTTAAAGATAGGATTTCTGGATGCTCCTAAGACTTTTCTCTGTCTCTAGTTTTAGATATTTAATTACTGTCTGTGTCCTAGAGTAGATTTTGACTGTATCTTACTTAATGGTCTTTTGAATCTGTGGACATATGACATCCATGATTTTCCCTAAATTCTTTATAAAAATAATTTTTAAACTATGTGTATTTGTGTTTTGCCTAATATATGTCTGTGCATAATGTGTATGGCTGGTGCCAGGGAAGCCAGAAGAATAGGGCATCGGATGCCCTAGAACTGGAGTTATAGACAGTTGTGAGCTGCCATGTGGACTCTGAGAATTGAGCTGAGGTTCTCTGGAAGAGGAGCAAGTGCTTCTAAGCACTAAGCCTCTCTGCAGCTACATTCTTTTTTAACTCAACCATCTCCTTTTCTCTTTCCTCCTTTTCTGATGGCAAAGATGTTACATCATGTATGTGTATGTGTGTGTGTATCTGTATGCAACAATCTCTTGTTATTACACTACATGCCCAAATGCTCTGTTTATTCAATCCATTTCTCTTTGCTACTTAGGTTGAGAGACTTCTATTCCTCCTAGTCCATTGCTTTAGTTTTTGACAGTTTCATATCTTGTTTGGTCTTTGAATCTGGTTGATTCTCTCCTCTGTCTCCTTCATTCTATCATGGAATTTCTGGTGGTTTAAATAAGAATGCCTCCCAAAGGCTCGTATATTTGGGTCTTTAGTTGGTGGAACTTTTGGGAAGGATTGGAAAGTGTGGCTTTGTTGGAGGAGGTGTGTCTCTGGGAATGGGCGTTGAGATTTCAAAAGTCCATGCCATTTCTACTTAGCTATTTCTCTGTAGCCCAGCTACTGTTCCAGCACCATGCCTGCCTTGATGCTATGCTCCCCGCTATGATGATTATGAACACACCCTCTGAGACTGTAAACCCTAAATAAACTCTTTCCTCTATGAGTTGATATTACCAGATATAAGTAATATCCATTGACAATTGATAAAGAAGGATTAATATTTATTAAGAGGTTCAGAGGGGGAAACTCACTGATAACAAGAGATTAGACAGTCAAAGTGCAGTTCCTGGAAAGGCTGGACTAGTTCACGAGCTTCCCTTAGAGGGTTAGATCCTCCATTCAAGAGCATGAGAGATTAGAAGAAGGGACAGCTGTGTACATGTGTCTGGATCTTAACCTGCCCTTCAGCCACAACCCTAATACTAGTACCTTAAGGCCATAGGCGATTCCTATGGCTACACTTCTAGGTCAAGGTGATAGTATGGGCTCTCCATTAACAAGTTGCATTGGCCATTGTATCTCTACCCAGCAAAAGTAGCTAAGACAGAACTATCCACTGAACTTTTTCTTTTAGTTATTGTACTTCCCAGTTATGGTCTCTCTTTCATTCTTCATTCTCTTTCTTTTCCAAGATTTTTTTTCCCACTTGTCTCAAGCATGTTCATAATTACTTAAAGAAGCATTTTATAATGGTATCTTGGAAATCTTTGTCAGATGATTCTATAGTCTGTCATTTTGGAGTTGGTATTTTCTGATTGCTCCTGTGCTCTTTCAATTTGAGATCTTTCTGTTTCCTGGCTTAGTCTATTGCTATGGAGAGATACCATGACCACAGCAACTCTTATAAAAGAAAGAATTTAATTGATGCTGGCTTACAGTTTCAGAGGTTTAGTCCATTATCTTTATGGTGGGGATCATGGCGGCACTTAGGCAGAAGTAGATAAGAGTTCTATTTTTCAATCTGCAGGCATCAGGAAAAGCAAGACATTGGGACTGGCTTGAGCTTTTTCAATCCCAAAACCCACCTCCCAATGACACACTTCCTCCAAGGCTACATCTCCTAATTCCTCTCAAGTAATGCTATTCCCTGATGACCAAGCATTCAAATAAATATATGAGCTTATGCGGACCACTCTTATTCAGACCACCACGCTTGGTAAATGATTTTCTATCAATACTTTGGGCATCTTCATGCAATGCTAAGAGAGTCTTGTTCTTAGTTAAATGTCTTTGCTGGGGAGGGGGAGGCTACCTTATTACTCGATTCCTTTCTGGTCCTCCCCTGACTTTCTAGAGTAAGGGTGGCACTAGGTCTGCTGGGCATTTGTGCTGGCTAGTTTTATGTCAACATGACACAAACGAGAGGTATTTAGAAAGAGAAAAATGCCCTCCCATCCAGTCTGGCCTTTAGGCAAGCCTGTGGTGCACTTGTGTTGATTGATAATTGATTTGGTGGTCACAGACAGTTCATCATGTGGCCACCCTTGGACTGGTTGTCCTGGGTGCTTTAAAAAGGCAGGCTGAGCAAGCCACAAGATGCAAGCCAGTAAGCAGCTCTCCTCCACGGCTTCTGCATCAGCTCCTCCTTTCGGGTTCCTGCCCTGTTTGAATTCCTGCCCTGACAGCCCTCAGTGGTGAAATAAACCCTTTCCTCCTCACATCGCTTTTGGTCATGGTGTTGTGCTGGCTCCAAGGATGCTACAGAGGTAGTGTGCTAACAGTTGGGAGAGTCAAGGCCCCAACTCACTTCTTGGTCTTCTCTGATGGGGGTTGTCGATGCACATTGTGAGTTGTGGGAGAACAGAAGTCTTGTCTTCTCACTGACTTCCATTGGTGGAGTGTGTTTGGTATTCATTGGCTCCTTTCCAGCCTTTGGGTAGAGAGAGCAAGCTGTGCCAAGGCTCTTTGTGTCTATACACACCAGAACCTCTAAGCTGCTAAGATCATTAGCTTTAAGATTGGGACACATGAAACCAAAGGAAAAACTAAGAAACTTGCTAGAGTTGTCTCTTAGGGAACAAAGATCCCAGTGGCTCCATCCCTTCCCTCCACCCTTTCTCATATTGTATTTATGTAACACCTAGGAGTTCATTGTTGTTTGAAGCAGGATCTCCTCCTCTAGGTCAAGCTGGCCTCAACTCAATATGTAGTTGATGATGACCTTGAACTTCTGATCTTCCTGTCTCTGCCTCAAGTGCTGGGATGGATTCCAGGTGTGTGTTTCCACACTGAGTTTATGTGGTATTGAGGAGCAAACCCAAGGCCTTATGATGCCAGGCCAGAGCAGCGATACTAGCTGAGCTACACTCCCAGCCATGCTGACTTTATCTTTCTGGAAGGAGACATCCTTCTTTGACTCTAGAGACCTACTATCTCTAGGGAAACTCACCGTTTTTCCAGGTAGAGAAGACAAGGGAGGGTTCTTTGCAGGCTCTCAAGTACTTCTCCAGGTTCAAATTCATTCACTCCTCAAGACTAGGTGAGGATTTCTTTAAATATCCCTATAAAAGAAATAAGAGTACTTGAGGCTCTGACTGGGTGTGGTGGCCCATGTTTGGCTTTTGGGAGGTTGCAGAAGGATGGTGGAGAGTTCAAGGCCAGCCTGGGCTATACAGTCTGTCTCAAAATAAAAAGGGGCTGTAGTTGTAGCTTAGTGGTAGAATGCTTGCCTAGTAAATGACTTCCTGGATCTGTTCCCAGGCCTATAAAGTATATGTGTGATTGAGAAAGGAGACCCAAAACAAAACTCACTGGTCTGAGGAAGTAAGCAGTCCGGATAGGCAGGGCTGGTTAGAAGTCACTCAACAGCCTCAGGGTTCGCTCTGCCACCAGGAGGCTTGGACACATTTTGTAATTCCAACCCCCTCCCCACCTCCCCGTTTACAGGTGTTTGTGTTTGAACTTTAATCTTAATGAATTAATTATTATTATGTATGTGTGGTGGCATGTGTTGTGAGTGTAGAAGACAATTGGGTGGATGAGATCATTTCTCTTTTTCCACCTTTGTGTGGGTTCTGGGGATCAAACTCAGGTGGTTGGGGGTGGTAAGGACTTTTACCCACTGAGCCATCTCACTAGCCTTGTTTTTGTTGAGTTGGGGGTCTCACATGTAGCCCTGGCTGTTCTGGTGTTCACTGTGTACACACGGGGCAGGCATTGAACTCACTGAAATCCACCTGCCCCTACTTCCTGAGTGCTGGGATTAAAGGTGTGTGTGCCCTCAGGTACCAGCCTCATTTTTTGTCTTAACTTTTTACTACTGAATCTGCAAAGACTAGAAAATTAGAAAGAATTGTCCAATAAACCCTTGTACCTATCACCTGCTCCCAGCCGAGGCTGGTGCTTCTCACATGCTCCATCTACATCATTCATGGTCTTTGCAGAACCATTTGAAAGTAAACTAGCATAATATTCATGTATATGTCTCTGAAAATTGAACACATAATCACAACTAACAAAATTAATAATTTCCTAATGTCTTCCAATGTGTAGCCTATATTAAAGTTTTCTCTATTGCCCCCCAATGTCTCTTTAACTGAGTTTATTCCCCAAATCACATTCCAATTAAAGTCTACTTTTTTTTTCCCCCACTATTTTGTTTCTTTGTATTAGTTAATCTGGGCTTGCCCCTCCCTCCCTCCCTCCTTTTGTGTACAGGTGACAGTGGTGTCACACTGCTCCTGTAGAGGTCAGAGGACATGGTTCTCTCCTGCCATGTTGGTTCAGGAGATCTAGCCCAGGTTGTAGGTTTCGTGGACAGCACTGTTAGGTCATTTTACGGGCCCCTGGGTTGATTGTTCCCCCCCCTGTTAAAAACTGTTTTTGTTTTGTTATGCAGGATGTCAGGTAACCTCAGCTAAATTCAAACTCTCTATGTAGCTGAAGATGACTTTGAACTTCCTGAATTCTTGCCTCTAACACCTGGGTGTTAGGATTACAGGGATGTGCCACCACACCCAGGTTTTTGTGGTGCTGGGGATTAAAGTCAGGGTCTTGTGTGTGTTTGACAACTAACTACTACTAACGAAGCTATATCCCCAGACTAGAATCTTGCTTTGGCTAATTTTCATGGGGTGAGGAAAGAAAGCACAGAGATACTTGAGGTTAAAGCTAGGACTGCTTGACTCAGTTTCCCTCTTAGTGTTCAGGTTGTAGTCTTCTTTTAAGCAGGTAAGTTATAGTGAGAGGCTGAGCATCGCCCCTGAGGTGCTGCTGGCTTTCCGGGGTCCAGGACATCCCTGATCTGCTGCTTTGGCAGGGTTTCTGGTCCCAGAGTCTGTGGGAGTCTCTTAGCCAAAGCTCCAAATGAAGGAAACACACACACACACAGAGAGAGAGAGAGAGAGAGAGGGAGAGGGAGGAGGGTGGTATGGGGACTGAGGACTGACATGGAAATAGTCTTTCGAAGTCCCCAGCTGAGGACAGCAGACAGACTGGCCCTCTACCTTCTCTGGTAACAGTCCTGTGAGGCTGGGACCGGAGGAAACAGCAGCTGCACTCTTGTTGGGTGCTGTACCTTCAGGCTCTTGAGGGTGAAACACTCAGGTCACCAAGCAGTCCATCACACTGGCTGAGTAGCTGCTCTTGAGGAGAATGGAACTTGACCTTGGTGAGGAGGGCCAGTGTCCAGTCACCACAGGTGTGATTGCTCTCCTCTGTCATTAACTGTGTCACTGCAGAAACACAGGCACCCAGAGGGGCTGCTCCGCAGGCACTTGATTACACTGATGGCTTGTGGGTAGTGTGTGTGTATGTGTGCCTATATGTGCTGTTTATGTACATGTGTGTACATCCATGATTAATGAGGCCTCTGTGCATGGATGCCTGTATGTGTATTCTATGGTGTGTGTGCATGCTGTGTATGCACACACATACACGTGAGATAAGCATGCATATGTGCCATGTTTAGGCATGAATGCTATATGTATGTTGTGGTGTATGCACGCATGTGTGTACATGTGTATCAGTGTACACATGTGTGGTGCTTATGCTTGTGTGTGTGTGTGTGTCGTGAGTGCATGTTCGGGTATGTCTGTGGCATGTGACCATGCCCTCCATTATTTTTAGATGCTTATGAAAGCCACCTCCCACTGGAGTTATCAGTAAGGTCTGAATAGAGGGCTCCCTTTTAGGTTTTGGTAAAAGGGACTTAGGTAGTCCAGGATGGCCTTAAGCTCTCTATGTAGCCATGGATGACCTTGAACTTCTAATCCTTCTGTCTTCATCTCCTAAGTGCTGGAGTACAGATGTGTGTAGGTTTTCAGTCTTGTGGATTTTAGGGTATTAGGGCATTAACATCCGAGGCCACTGATCCTTGGCACCATTGCAGGGGGACCACACAGTCTTCTCACAGCACCCTGTCACCCTCTCGCCCTGGACCCCACAGTCCTTGTGTTTGATCTCGGCCTTCTGTGGGCCCTGCCATTTCACTTTCTGAATCTGTTCTCCCCTCTGAGAGCAAGCTGAGGCTCCCTCCCCAGCATAGACCTAGATGATTTGGGTCTGCACTGACCCGGGGAGGAGGGGGCAGTGAGGACAGAGGAACCCGGCTGTGTAACTAGGACTGAGGTCTGGAGGAAGAGATGCACAAGGGATGTGTGATAGTCTGAGTGTAATTGGTCCCCATTGTCTTATAGGGAGTAGCACTATTAGAAGGTATGACTTTGGTAGAGTGGGTATGGCCTTGTTGGAGAAAATGTGTCACTCTGTGGGGCAGGTTGTGAGGTTTCCTGTGCTCAAGATACCACCACCCAGTATGTCAGTTGACTTCCTGTTGCCTGGAAGAATAGCCCTCTCAGAAGTAGGACTGCGTCTGCCTGCCTACCATCATGTTCCCCTCCGTGGTGATAATGGGCTGAACCTCTGAAACTGTAAGGGAGCCCCCTCAACTAAATGTTTCCTTTATAAGAGTTGCTGTGGTCATAGTGGCTCTTCACAGACAGGATGTAACAGATGGGCTGAGGGCAGGGCTAGAGAAGAGGGCCCTCCCTGGGATTGTGGGAGCTGAGTACTAGGCTATGAGGGTTGTGTCCTAGGCTGTCTCTGTAGTCTGGGACTATCCCTTTGGAGGCTCTTCTGACTCTAACCGGCATGGAGGCTTAGTCCTGACCTCACCCTTCCTGGATGAAGTATATTGTCAGCCAGAGGAACTCTGGGAACTTTTGCTGGTTCCCAATGGCAGCCTCCCTAGAGGCAGCCTAATGTCATCTGAGGCTGCAGGGGTCTTTGACCTGGAAGGAGCCTCCCCACCCCCAATTGTTTCCATCAACTACTTCTGAACACATGGAAGATGACGTCTCCACAGTGGGCTCAACCACTGTGCTGAAAGTCCTCTGTCCAGTCTGACCCCACTCCTTCCTGTTAAAATTCTAATTCTTTTACACCTGGATGCCAGGAAAGATGGGGGTGAGCTGCCACCCTCACAGACATTTATTTGCTGGCCAACCCAGGGCTTGTCACTTATATCCTGGGGGTCTGGAAACCAAGTGTGGATGGAGGGCGATTCACACTAAGAGTGAGAGCCCTAGATTCCAAGGGAAAGTGAGTGAGGACCTAGGACATGACTGCTTTGTTCCCTCAGTAAGAGTCTCTGATTACCCCCTGGAGACTTACATGGAGGAAAGCCAGGCCATGAGTCCCCAGGAGTCCAGGCACACAATTTAGATTTCTGAACAGTCTTTGGGTTCACAGAATGAGTTTTACTTTAAAAAAAAAAAAAAAAAAAAAAAAAAAAAAAAAAAAAAAAAAAAAAAAAAAAAAAAAAAAAAAAAAAAAAAAAAAAAAAAAAAAAAAAAAA
>PVIH01004656.1:85934-136377 GCA_004025045.1 Sigmodon hispidus | reverse complement strand
TGTTTAGGTAATTAATCTGATCTTCATTTAATTTTGGAAGATGGTGCCTGTCCAGAAAGCTGTCCATTTCTTCCAGGTTTTCCATTTTTGTGGAATACAGATTTTCAAAATATGACCTAATAATTCTCTGTATTTCCTGGGGGTCTGTTGTTATGTCCCCCTTTTCATTTCTGATTTTGTTGATTTGGACACTCTCTCTCTGTTTTTTGATTGTGTTTTCAATATGCTTTCTTATTTCTGCATATATAAATAAAATTTCATCTGATATAAAATTTTATATATTGATATTTTGTATAAAATCACTTTTGACAACTAAGGAGGGTGCATATTGTTTTATTTATAATAAGATTAATTAACATCAGTTCACATAGCATTGATATTGATCCAAACACACTATGCTACTTAATTCATATTTCAACTAATGTGTCTGGTCATCCATCTGCACTATGACACAGAACTACAAACAATACTCTTTGGGTAGTTCTGAATCAAGTAAGACAGAGAAGTTATCAGAAAACTATGTAGGAAATGCTAAAAATCCAAGGAAATGAAGAGTGTGAGAAATGCTAGAGGAAGTGAGTGACTAACTCTGGAATTAAATATCCTAATGTTTTACATTCTTCTATACTTACAAGAGCTTTATGGTGAGCAATCTATTTCTACCTCACCTATCACTCAGGGCTCACATAGCTGTGATTTTCCCTGAGTCTGTTCTTTTAAGCTCTGACTCACAACAACTTACTTGATCCCTCTGCATGTATGTGATACTTACACCCACAATATCACTTATATACAAGAAACAATCTTTGTTGGTACCAAGTCTTCAACTCTTCTTATTGCAACCTATATACTCACATAGGTCACAAAACTGGTGGTTGTAAATGGTACCCCTTTCTTATCCTTCCAACTTAATAATGTTCTCAAGTGTTGTCTTAAAGGTTCCATATATTTCCATCCTCTTCCTTCTTCTTACCTTCAGTGCTCTGAGTGATTTGTTCTCTAGATTAATGTAAGAGGCCACTAAACTATGTTTTGTGCTCAATATTGTGTTTTCTTTACCACAGAGATGTAAGTTAAGAAAAATGGAATCATGTTCCCTGAGTTTTCTGAGTGCTTGAAGTGGAGAAAAATTCAGGCCTCAAGCTGCTTATTTTAGTACTGAAAGCCTGAAAAACTTGGAAATAAATGAGGCTAAGTCTCTCCACCTGCTCTGTGTCCTCCTCAAGGAAGGAATATGTAATTTTCAACTTTTTCTTTTTAGTGTCTGAAATAACTCTGATTATAGTAAACAGTCAAAAGATATTAATGAAATAGATTCATCATTCAACTTCAGCTAAGAAAATTTGACATTGAAGTTCCTAGAATTTTTTGCTTTTGGTCTAATATTTTGATGTGTTTTATCATAGGAATGACCTTAATTATTTATACATCTGATTACCTAGAGTGTAGAATATATTGCATATAAACTGTCTCTGTGTGGAACATAAATTTTATTATCCATTTTTAAAAATTTGATCTAGTGGTCAATGAATATTTTAATAGTTTTAATAAAAATAAATATTTATGGTTTATACAGAATATATTAAGTTAAAATGCTAAGCTCCTGAAGTAGTATAATCTCAGAGTTCCAGGTAGACTTACATGTAGTTCATGGCATGGGAAAAGAATCATGTACTTAACTTACAAGTCACTATTACATCTGTTACATGCCATATGTTTGATATGGATTATTACCTAATTCTCATTTGGTGTAGAACTAATAGCATTACTGAAAATTCTTTTCTTTAAATCACTGTGTTGGCTAATTCCAAACATCTTTTTAGAGAACAATACAAGACTGACAAATATCTGTCTGTTAATATAGAGAGACTAGTACACTGTCACAACCAACATTCTCATCAGATGTTGCTAAAAGTATTCTAAAGGGTAAAATTTCTGTGACTTTAAAACTAGAGAACTAAAATATAAAGTGTCCATTATTCCACAAGGGAAGAAAGATTTTGTTCTGTGAGCCACATGCTAGGCTACCATTGAAAAGTTTTCATCAAGAACATGCAATTCATAAAAAAGGAATACAAAATACAAATTAGAAATAAATACAGCAGGTATAAATATAGATATAGTTAAAATAGAAATAAATTTGTGGAAGAAAAGACTAGAAATCAATAGCAAGCCTAGAAGATCAAAGGTGAACATTTTGTGTATGCTATACTTTTCTACTGATATACCTATTTGGAAGGTTCCATTTCAATCAAGTCATTGGTAGTTCAATTTTGCTATAGTTGAATTGGCTTATCAGACTACTTATTATTTAATTCAGTTTTATGGAACAAAAGTGATTTTAGCCTAAAGCTTCTGGCCCAGCCAAGCCCCAAGGCACAGACCCATGGTTCCATATAATTACAAATATTTTTTTCCAAATAATCTTAGTTCCAAAAAATTACACAAAGGCTTATATTACTTACAAACTGTTTGACCTATGGCTGAGGCTCATTACCAACTAGCTCTTACAACTTAACTCAGCTCATTTCTATGAATCTGCTATGTGGCTTACCAGTACTTTCATCGCTTCATGTGTGGCTGGATCGTGTCTCCTGTGTCTCTTAGACTTCGACCTCCTCTTTTATATATACTTGAATTTCCTGCCTGCCTTGAAGCCACCTTGCCATAGGCCAAAACATCTTCTTTATTAACATATGGTAACAAATTATATTCACAGCATACAGAAAAACATTCCACATCAACGGATGGATATGCATTTTTTTCTTATCAGTGTAAAGTCTGCTGATTGTTACCACTTACTCTGTGGATGGCTTTCCTAAGTAGTTTTCTTCTTTTTTTGTTTAAAAGGAATAGTTTTTGACAGTAAGTATATATATATGTATATATACTATTTATGAAAGTCTGATGATCTGGTCAGCATCACTATTTCTTTTTCTAATTGTAAAGAATAAACAAACAGAATCATGGTAGCCCAAAAAGAGTAAGAATAAATATAATACAATGAAATCATAAGCAGAAGATAAACTGAAGTTGTCCAAACTTCAGAACTAGAAAAAAGTAGAGAACCATTGTTCATTTACTCATTAATTATCTAACATACAATGAACCCTCCCTTTCAACTTTCTTTGCATCCCCTTTTTATAGCCTGGCTTTATATGGCAATGCATGCATAATTATGTGCCATACCTTTTGAATTCAGTCTTACTGAACTTGGGTGCTAGATATTTGCTCGGTAATAGATTCCTTAAAGAAGATTACAATGTATTCCTTTTTCCTTTTTGAAGCAGGCATACACTTACCATGTAAAACTGATGTTCTTAGATAGCTGTCTCATCTCCATTCTTGAAGCTGGAGAAGAGTAGAGCCAAGTGATACAGAGTTTGTCATGCTTCATCAGCTGGAGCTATAGATAGGATACTCTCCATCATAAGGATTCTAGGTATTGTATTCTCTACCTGAAGGACTGTAGGAAGGATGCTGTTCATCAAGAATACTGTAGATGGGATATAGTACATTGGCAAGATTGTGGGTAGGATCACCTGTTTTGTTAGGAGCTGTAGGTAGTATATTATCCATCAGCTGGAACTGTAGGTAGGATGGTCTCTATTGTGCTAGGATCAGCAGAAGTAGAAGGCAATCATGTACAGCTTCACTATAACCATTCTGTCAGAAAAAGTAAACTTAGATTTGGAAAGAACAGATCTCAGAGTTTATTTGACACTTATGTCTTTTTAGAGAACAGGGATTTGTTTTTGAAACTTCTTATTATGTGTGTTAAAATAGATGAAAATATAAGATGAAGCAGAGCCATGATTATTTTTCAAAGTACAGCTTTACTTTAGAGCAGTTTAAAGAAGAATTGTTTTTGAAATCCTTTTGGATTCAATATTATTAGATGTTAAAGCAATATATTGTCTCTGCTAACATTGCCTATGAATGACAAAGGCAGGTAATAAGGCACTCTCGCTTTCCAATTTTCTGAGAAGTCTTCTTAGAATATTTTCTAGTAACATGTATACATTGCTAGGACAAAATAGCCATTTACTAAACATCTTGTATTAATAATTTTTCAGCAAATAATTTTGAACAGTATATTACAAGTGCAGATATTTCTGTAACAGTGATGCAAGACTGTGAAGTGTTTAGTGATGCTAAAAGAAAAGCTATTTCATTAAAGGTAGGGTTTCTCAAAAGCAACCAGAGCTTTTCAACTATGAACATTTTGAGCAATTAATTCTTTGTGGTGGAGAATGTTACATGCATATTACTATGCTGATGTTCAAAAGATGTCTGTCATTTCCTCACAGATGCTCCTACCATCACTAACTTGTCACAATTAGACCATTCTTAAGATGTTGCCAAAGGCATGTTGAAAGCAAAATTCTCATGATTTTAAAACCACAGATCAAAAATTAAATTTGTTTTTATTCCCCAGGAAGAATATAAAGGTCTTTCATTTAATACAATATCTTCTGTGAACCTCCACTGAGTTTTGCTGATTTGATATGCTCTCCCTTTCAATGAATCAAATTCTCTCCTGCCTGAATTAGCTTAACCAATTTCATTAGCAACCTCACACCCACTAATTCCATTAATTTACTCAGTGTCAGAAAATCCCCTCTGGCCTGTAGTTTCTATCAAAATCATACTTTCCCTAAGGCATACTTCAGAAAGCCAGATGAATGCTTTTACTAAAACGAGACTCATACCTGAAAGCAGAATTCTTTCAGTGCTCTTGATGAAGAAAGAAGAATTTCTTCCTGAAAAATTCAAAACCCTTTAGAGTACTTGCACTTTGAACTGCTTAAAACCTAACAGAAAAATTATCCAGTAAAACAAAGTTATTATTCTTCTGCACTTTTTTTCATCAAAAGTAACATACACCCAGATATTGTTAAAGGTATTTTTTTAATTGTTGTGACTGGTAATATTTTATAAGTGCATGGATAAGATGAATAATGTATGTACGATAAACTTATAGTAAATAATTTCTCTGATGTATAGACCACAACACTATTCCAAGAATTACTAACCAACTTCACAAAGTTATTGGGTAATCAAAAAATGATAGCAGATAGAAGAGCTCAACCAAGAAGAAAAAGATTATCATCTTGTGTTTTGTATCATAGAGAAAGAAGGAAGCAACGATATTTCTATACTTTAGCTCTTCCCATACTAGAATCAATATCTCCAAATGGCTTTATTAGTATTTTTAATTATAAGATGAGGCCCCGATTCAGGCTACTAAATAAAGAAATGTTTATAAATACCAGATTTAAGGGGTGCTTGTTACAGTCACTTTTGTCTCAATGTAGTATATCAACATACAGTATTTTCCTTGGATTATTTCTTACTACAAATTGGGAATGTTACTGCTCTAATTTAGAACCATTACATAATTTTTCTTCAATACTTTTTGAAAACTAAATGAGTTATGTGAACTGTCACTAGATGCATATAGTTATTTCTTTATTGAAAATAAAACAGCCTCCAAAGTTGGTAGGGGAGAGGCCACAAAACACATACATATGTATGAAAGCATAGACACATATGTATACACCTTCATTAGGGTTACTCATTTATATTATCTTATGCTTACATTAATTTATTATTTCAATTCCCTGTTATTTACTTACCACAAAATATATTTTAATAAAAACATTCAATGTTGATGTATTCATTGGCATATATTATATATATGTATACATTTATAAATATCCCATATGACACAAATTTTAAAATTTAATTTATTTATTTTACATCCCAGCGGCAGTTTCTCCTCTCTCCTATCATCCCATTCCTTCCCTGACCACCCTTTATTCCCTCTCCCTCAATCCACTCCTCTGTTTCTGTTCAGAAAGGGGTCAGCCTCCCATCAGTATCAACAAAACAGGCTTATCAAGTTGCAGTAGAAGAACCTCCCCCTGTATTTAGAGTAGGCAAAGCAACCCTATATAAAGAATAGGTTCACAAAATCTATTCAAAGCATTCGGACAGCCCTGATTCCATTGTTAGGAGTCCCACAAGTAGATCAAGCTTCACAAATGTCATATATATATATATATATATATATATATATATATATATATATATGCAGTGGGCCTATGTCAGTCCCATGTATGCTCCCTGGTTATTGATCTAGACTCTGGGAACCCCTATGAGCCCAGGTTACTTGTTTCTGTGAGTTTTCCTGAGATGTCCTTGACCCCTCAGGCTCCTACATTCCTTCCTTCCTTTCTTCAGCAGGATGCCCTGACTTCAGCACAATGATTTGGAAACTTTACATATTATAAAGTTGAAAACTGATTAAACATAGGCATCACTTCACATATTTATACTTTCTAAGTGAGAAATCTATTTTCTTAATTTTCAGGATTATGCCTTTTACAATCCAAAACCATACCCTAAATCCTTACTTATTGAAGGGACTTACTGAAGTTGGAAAACTATATATGTGGAGATATGGGGGGCGGGGGTGGGTATGTGTTCATCTATATATGAAAGAAAAATAATGTTCCAGAGAGTTCAAAGGTTCCATATCCGGTCAGGATTAAAGTATAGTTATTCTTACCTTTGGACAATGAAAAATGCCTTTTTGCAAGATGGTTTTTTAGTAAGTTGTGAAAGTGTTCCCAAATATATTGCTTAAAGATGTTGAAATTGACTGGGCAGTCATGACACATGTTTTTAATCCCAGCTCTTGGAAGGCAGAGTCAAGTGAATCTCAGTGAGTTCAAGGCCAGACTGGTCTACAGAGTTCCAAGACAGCCAAGGCTACATCTACAAACCCTGTCTTGGAAAACCAAAAAGCAAACAACAACAAAAAAGATGTTGAAATTTGTTATGTAAAGTCAGTATTGTCTTATGATTTAATATTTTTCAGAAATACATATACATAATTATGTGTTGGGGATATACACAGGATGACCAGATATGAGCCTCATCATTCAAGTCAGTGACTCGACATTTCTCTACCAATGTCAAGACACACAGGCTATATTGCATTGTAGGTTGTTACTGGTTGGTTATTCATAAAGGATTCACAGTCACTGTTCTTTATTATGGCAGAATTTTCATCTTAAAGACTTAATGATTTTACTGTTACAAATAGATTTTCTTGTAATAGTCAGTTATAATTTGTGCTAATAAAATTCTTTAAAATGAGACAATAGCTCAGGCTATCTTTCTCTTATATCATACTATATATCCTCAGCCAAGATATTTATGTCTCTTATTGCCAGAGAAAAGTGTATTCACGTCTCCTCATTTGTAAGCTTTTGCAGGAAGTAGGAAAGCATACTATTAAATATAAATCCAGAACTGAACTTAAAGCCATTTTTTACATGAAGCAGTGAAAACCTAAGAAATAAACTTGATTATTTATACCATCAGTCTTCAGGCTGTATGATTTTCTTTGCCTATGCATGAATTATAACAGGCAAGTTGTGGTGATATATATTTAATAAAATTAGTCTGGAATATCAAAGAGTCAACCACAAAGCCAAGCCATGAAGGTCAGGGAGTGGGGACTCACAGCTTTAATTCTAGCTTTAGGATGTTGAATGAAGATGTTAAGAGAGTTGGGCAGAGAAAGAGAAGAGGGGTTACTTCAGCTTTCCCAGACACTTCCTTGGTGAACTAAGGACAGAAGCTGTAATCAAGAATTCCTGGAGACAGACCTGAGGAGTTGGTGAGTGAGAAGTGACTGTGGTTTGCATCTCCATCTGTCTGATATTCCAGCTTTTCACCAATGTCTGGCTCCAGGTTTTTATTATAATACCAAATAGAATTCATACAATAGCAAGTTGTAAGTCATTATAAATATCCAGAGAAAGGCAACTGATCACGTTTAAAAGAGAAACAGAGCAATAGTCATTCAAAAATCCTTGTAGTTTGAAAAGCATGCTCTCTTTTTAAGAGCACCCACTTTAAATTAATACAGACTAATGCTGTACTCTGAAATAAGGCTGAAAATATAATATCCAAGGGTGAATATTTGGGGGTGTTCTTGCAAGGTTTTTTATATGATATTACTGCTTTAAACTTCCATCTTGAAATCCAATTCCATGTATTTTCTCTATCTTGATGAACTGCTCATATGCATTCAGGCACTGCCCCAGGATTTCTAACATATATGTTGCTCTGTGCTTAGAGGTGTAAATTTCAATGTATTCAAATGTATCTCTTAGGGAACATGAGAAGGGACACTAGACATCTACAATACCACATTTACATGATCTTCTTATAAAATCTATTATTTCATTTTAGGGCTTATTTATACAATGCTGTGTCAGGGAGCATGTGTACTGTCACACACATATGTAGGTAAAATATTACTTTGTAGGGTCAATTCTCACCTTCTATCTTTACATGATTTCCAGGGAATGAACTCTGCCTTTCAGCTTAGTGCTGCAACCATGTTTTCCCTAAGTCTTCTTGCTGACCCTGTGTGCTTGAATTCTCAACAAATGGCCTGAAATGATGATGATTGTAAAGCTTCTTTTTGTTTGTTTGTTTGTTTTGCTTCACAGGACTATACACTCACCATGTATTTCCAGCAGTCTTGGAAGGACAAGAGGCTTTCATATTCTGGAATCCCATTAAACCTGACCCTTGACAATAGGGTAGCTGATCAACTCTGGGTACCAGATACCTACTTTCTCAATGACAAGAAATCATTTGTGCACGGGGTAACAGTGAAAAACCGAATGATAAGGCTGCACCCTGATGGAACCGTCCTCTATGGACTACGGTAAACACTTTCCTATTGCCTTGATTTATGTCAGTGTTTTGTTTCCTAGTTTTACAAGTGGGCAGAAGAGAGAGAACAAGCAGGAGATCAGCTTACATGCACATGCATTGTTGACATATCTTTGACCAAAAATTCTTGAGGTCTATTTGAGCTCAATATAGACAACTTTTCTCATCAAGTTAAGTGACAAGTTTTTTTTTTTCTCTTCATCATCAAATAAACAAAGTAACAAAATTTGTCATTGTAAATACATTTAATGTTATTTTTTTATCAATTGTTTGATTATCTCAAGGTCAATCAGGTGGAAATGAAATAAACTGAGTGTTGCAAGTCATTACTTAACTATGAAAAAAAATGAAAGCTTTCAAATAAAATGAAAGCCTCATGGCAACTTAGAGAAAAATCATAATATTTTCATTTCCTTTACTTCTTATGTTTTAGCCTAAATATTAAGGTATATGATTCAATTGACTTATGAATTATTTTGGAACATTTTCCAAGAGCTGTAGGTTGGAGTTCAGTTTTCACCTAGAGTTTAGTTGATTTGGATATCATTTGTTGAAAAAGAATTTTCTTCATTGGATTGTGCTGATAACATTTATCTAATACAGAGGTGGATTTTTTAATCCATGCAGCTATATCCCACTGTTCTATTTATTCAACTCTCCACATAGTCATTCTCTTTTAATTCAGCTGGCTCTACGCCAAGTAATGAAGAAAAAAGTGTTTATATCTTTTAATATTATATTTATATTCCAAGTCATTTGAACTTGTATATTCTTTATGTGTTATTATAAATTTTAGAACCAACTTGTCTCATTTACCACATAAAGCCCCTAAGTCTATTATAGAGAATTGCTGAGACAATTGGTTAGTACGGGAAGAATTAATATCATAAAATTATATAGCTTCATAACCCATGAATATGATATATCTTCATTTTGAGGGGCTATCTCATTTATATCAGCTTCTTTCTGTATCACAATGTGGTGTTGTGTTTATGACTCAAGTAAAAGATAATATTATATTTGGCCGAGGTCAGCAACCTTTTACACCATAGTGGATCTTTCATTTTACTTTACTTAGTTACTAAGTCATAAAGATGTTATAAACATGTATAGATGTCTGTTATTTTACTTTATGTATTTGAATGGTTAATAATTTAAAAATTCAGGTATATTTTAAAATTTACCTCTGCCTTTACCATAATGTAACTAAACTGTGACTTGTTTAAATCTTTAGTATCACTTTGATAAGTCCTTTTAGAAGCAATGATTTAGAAAGAAACAATAGACTTTATCAACCATGTATTGTTGAGAAACAAAATGTAGCTGTATATTTGCTAACAATGAAGGTAAGAGTCTGACCTTAGAGTTTTGTTTCAAATATTTTAGAATTATAGGAGTGGAGGCTGAACTGAGCAATATTGGGACCTTGGGACCTTGGGACCTTGGGACATCCTGCCCATGCTGGGGGGGGGTTGATGTGGAGAAGAGTGAATGACCTGATGTGGTAGGAGGGGGAAGGGACCTTGAATAAGGATATACAAGGATAGAAAAATGTGACTTCTTTATTCATAATAAAAACAGAAATTATTGACAGCATTTAACAATGAAGATTGTATCAAGAAAAACAACACTTGGAAAATTATGAAGTTAAACACATATCATTTTGAAATTTGAAATACTGTGCTCTAGACATGATATGGCTGTTGCACACATGTACTCACAGCAACACAATTAAGAGAGTTAAAAATTGCAACATGAAGTGGGGAAGAAATCTTTAAACTCTGTCCCTGATTCCATGACTGAGAACTATGGTCATTGGTGACTTCTGAAGGAAAAAAAGCCACTTTTCTTTGGAACTATAGCCACTGGTAGGTTCCCCATGCCTTGGTGGATGATGTCATATCCATATCCATATATATATATATAATTTTAAGGGAAGATATGAAATTGGAAGGGAAATATGATGGGTGGGTCTTAAGGGAAGTTGGAAGTCATGTGAGGGGAGGCTATGAAAAAGGTACATTATATAAATGTATTAAATTTTCATGTAAGAAATAAAAAAGAAGAGAAAATTGAGACACAAAAAGCCTAGGGACGGTCTAAGCCCACTAGAGAGCAATGGCAGAAAAATTCCCTATCTCTTAAATCTTAGTGTATCAGTTCTATTTCCATTTAAATATGTTTAATAGTAAATAATATTTCCTTTTAAGTTATACAGCATTGTTTTCAACTCTTCAAAAACAAGCCACATGTGTGTAGATTTTAGCTTTCAGACAAAAATGACCATTTAAAGAGAATCATAAACTATGCTTTGTTACACGAATGCCAATCTCTTATAGAATACTTTTTATACTTAAAAAATTAACTCTGCTCTGATGCATTTCCTTCCTTTATTTCTAATCTTTCCTCCTTTTTTATTTGGTTTCACCAGAAGCCATTATCATCCTAGTGTAACAGAGATTGCACGACTCCTGAATCTAGGACAGAGGACAGAAGAGGGGCTTGTCTATCACTACTTTCTGACCGCTTGATCGTGAAAAAACTATATATAAATTTGATGAGCCTTAGTGTTCTCATTTGTACTGAGGGCTTGTTATCCTCTAACTTGTTTTTGAGAAGATCTTAAAAAGTAATTAATATGTAATCTAGTACATAGTATGTTCTGAGTCCTGGTTCTCTAAATTGGGCTTCATCAGATTGGATGGAAATTTGCCTTCTGGTTGGCTCTCTAATACCTGGACTATTAATAACTAGAACACAATGCAGTTGTCCAGTTAAGAAAACACTCAACTGAGTGCTCCATATGTGTATCCATTCTCTATTCTGACCTGGAGAATAGTTTTCCTGAAGTCAAGGGGGTCTCTCACAGTGGCAGAGCAAGCAGCATCTGGAATGGAGGGTGAAAAGACTCTCAGCTTAACCAGTCCCTATCCCTTAGTCATCCATTCCCACTCTTTGGGCATCTATAACATTTCATTTATCATCCTATCTGCTACATCCATTCATTTTAATTCTTCAGGTATAACAGTTCCTAGTTGTAAATGAAAATCTGCCTGTTTCTCTTAAAAGCCTTTTAAAAGAATGGCTATCATTTATCATTCTTAAGCACACACAGTCCTTACCATATAACATATGTTTTGGCATCTTTAGGAGTGTAAAGTACTTATTTTATATGTGAGTAATTGAGAAAATGATACTGATAACTTTATCCATTTTCATAAGTCCAATTCACAGTCATTGTGAACAGGCCCATTTATTAACAAGTAATTTCAGCCATGATTGGATTGATGTACCCAAAGCCCCTTTAGCCAGCTTTGCCATGATCATAAAACATTTTTAAAATTAAATGAATTTTTATGTTTTCAAATTTAATATGAGATGTTATTTTTTAAGTTATATGATTTTTTGAAACTATATTGTTTCAAATTTTGCACCCAAGATTTGCACCCAAAATGGAGTACCTTACCTTGTAAGTGCTCTAACATAATGGGATCTGATATAGAATAATACTGAGTAACTAGACTACTTTACAACAGGTCTCTATACACTAATCTTTATGCTCTTTTCTCTTCAGAGACCTGCGCTGTGACAACATGCACTTTCCTAAGGAAATACTCCACCAAAACTATTAGATCTTTTTAATAGAAGTTGGTGCTCTAATCTACAACCATGATCCTCATATGGGATAAAAGTTGGCAATATCATTCATTTTCTTAGCAAGTCCCTCAGTGTCACACATAAAGTCCTTAAAATCCCTCTTTCCTTTCCTACTTCTTTGCATTTTATTCTGAGAAAATTTTCTCATTTCTCTAAACCAGTGTCCTAACAATAGCATCTAATCATATTACTGCATGATCTTCATGCTCAGTACTGTTTTGCTTACATTTTTAGATCTTTCTCTTTACTGATTCCTTCCCCATTGCTTTTCTCTTTGAGTTCCAGTCTTCTCACAATCTTGGTTTTCTCCTTTGTTGCTTCTTACTCTTTAGTCCTCATCAGCATGGCTCCTACCCAAGCTATCTGCCTAAGCAGTTATGCCCACAGTTACATAAGCCATTGCTCACTCGCTACTTGAATTTCTTGAATGACTTCATGATGACCAGTCCTGGCTTGAGGGTTTATCTTTGTCTCTAATGTGTGCTCTAGCAGTTATTCCAGGTTTGACCCACTCACTGAATTGAATGACACAAAGTATCTAAAATCCCCAAATGAGCAAGTTTCAGGGAGAGTTTTGTAGTTGGGAGCCCACTGTCTGAATCTGAATTCTCTGCCTTTCAACCTGACACGTTATTTCCTGTCATCTGTTTTTCTTCCCAACAAGGATATAATCTTGTCCCAGGTGATAGTAAAAAACCATAAGCATCCTGATAAAGTATCACAAACTGCAAGTCATCTTTATCCCTAGTCAGAGACTAAATCTGTTGCCTCTAACCTCTGCTGTTTACTCATATTTCCTGCTTACAAACCATTTCTTCCATCTTTACTATCCCTCACCCCTTGGCCAAGTTTCTTGCTGAATTCTTTTACTTACTAATCATTGTCATCAGTATTTTTTCCTGCTAAAAACTCCTCTGCAACCAAATCAATGGCTTCAAAGCCTACATAAAATTGGCTTTTAATTTTCTATCTGGAATCAAAGAACCTCCAGTTGTTTTACCAAATACCTCTATGAGATTTCAAATTAAGCCATGTGCTGACTATTGCAAAAGGGGTCTGCTAGAAATTATAATTTAATGTGGCTGCACATAATGCTACTCTGCTATTTTATTGAAAGCCCCCTCCTTCTCTGCCTAAAAAGGGGATGGCTGTTTCAATCCTCTCCTCTGTGTAAATGGATGGCATCTCCTCCTCTTTACACAGTTTCACTGTGCATGTCTGTGTCCAAGTTTTCCCCCTGGGAAAATAAGATCATCACTTCTCCCCCATGATAACTCTTTATCATTTTCCTTCTTTGTCTCGAAATCACCTCTAAATTTCTTTCAGGAAGATAATCACATTCTCCCTAACCCAGAGGAAAACTCTCACTTCATACAGATTACAATTTAATCTCACTAAGACCCCTGGGTTTGCAACTCTTTCATGACACTTTACTGTTTAATGTCTTGAAGCTGATTATTTTTATGTAAAATAAAAAATATAATTGTTGAAATTATAAACTGCATATCCACAACTTCTTTCAAACTAAATGATTGTCCAGTGAGTGTTTGTAAATGCAACATTAATATGTGCAGAATACACTTACCTGA
Source organism: Sigmodon hispidus (assembly GCA_004025045.1). Classification (NCBI taxonomy): domain Eukaryota; kingdom Metazoa; phylum Chordata; class Mammalia; order Rodentia; family Cricetidae; genus Sigmodon; species Sigmodon hispidus. The sequence continues at coordinate 122,368 of PVIH01004656.1, read as the reverse complement.
TTCATAGTCATCCACTTCAGTGTTTCTTTTATCTAAATTATGGCTTTTAAGCAAAGAATAATTATTGCTATTAGTGACCAGATGCATTCAGTCTCTTATGCAAACACTATCCAGATGGTTGCACACACCAGCTTTCTCCAAGGCCTATATGTTTTGAGGCTAAAAGTCTGTTTGTTTTTTCTTAAAAATGGCAGGCACAGAATAATTTAATTATGTGAAGATGTTTAGTAGAGTATTTACCCTCTCAAGAATGGCCCCTCCTCCTTTTGTCTTCCTCTTTGAATTCTGCCAGTGCTGTCTTTTTGTTATTTTACAGTATTTCTTTCTCTGTCTTCTACTGGAAGTGCGTCCAGGGCCAGATTTGTTTAAGAATCTGTGAGAGTTTCCATAGATGAACGAGTAAGCCCATTGATAGTAAGATTCAGTGTTTGTGTGTTTAGGAGTCTACGCATCTAAGCATGCCCAAAGTAAGCTGTATATACATATATATATATATATATATATATATAGATCTCAATATTTAAGAATATTCTATTATAAAATCTTATAATAATGTATACTCATGTGAAAGCATTTGAAATTGCACTATGGCCCAGCACATTACTTGGTACTCCACTTACATTACTCTATCTAGTTGGTGCCATGGATCTATGAGCTATACACACAAAGAACCCAGTCTTGATGTTGGGGTGAGGAAAGCAGATCTGCTGGGAGTGGATGCTGAACTAAGCCACATTGGGACCTTGGGACCTCCTGCCCCTGCTGGGAAGGAGATAAAGTGATGGGGAGAAGAGAGAGTGACTGGGATGGGTGGGAGGGGGAAAGGAGTTTGAACAAAGGGATACATGGATAAAAAATATGACTTTATTCGTAATAAAAAGAAGCTAGTTTCATAAGTATCAGTATAGGAAGATCCAAAGTAAATTTGTAAATCTCAGTATTTAGTTTTTACATTAAAATATTTTAAATGTGAGGGTACTTTGCCTACATATCTGTTTATGTGCCACATACATATCTGGTGTCCGTAGAAGATAAAAATAGTGTTGGGTAACCAGAGACTGGAATTAAGATGAAACAGTTAGCATTCTCTGTAGCTTTTATTTGTTCATTTAAATGTTTTTATCCTTCTGTCCTCTGTTGTGTTTCTGTCTGAGCTCAATGGACTACAGATTCATTATCTGTCACATTGTGGTTGGACAGGAACACCCATCAGTTGTGTAATCTACTCCTGTGGTGATATATTACATATTTAATAAAACCCAAAATATCAAGAGATCAATTCACAGTCAAACTAGGCAGAGGTAACACACATCATTAGTCCCAACACTTGGGAAATCATTCTGTAAAACAGAGCAGTGGTAACACACTTTTTCCCAGCACAGGGATCCAGAGGATCTCTGTGAGTACAAGTCCAAACAGCTGGGCTTCAGTGACACACACTTTTAATCCCAGCACAGGAAAGATGGGGATTGGTGATTTGTGCCTTTAATCCCATAGCTCCAGAGACAGAGATCTTTGTGTTTTTCCATGAGTTCAAGGCTGACTACCAAATAGAGTAGCTCATACCTTTAATCTAAACCTGGAAGGGTTACAGCTGGGCCAAGAAAGTATTTAAGGCAGATTTAGGAAAACAGCAGGCATTAGAAGGAGCAAGGCTGAGGAAGCTAGAAGATAGCTGGGTGAGATTTGACTGTGGTGTTTCTCTCTTTGATATTTCAGCCTTTTCCTGATAACTGGCTCTGAGTTTCTTTTATTACAACCAGAATTTGTGAAACATATTCCTACCAAGAGACTCAAAACCCAACTACCACTTATTTATTGTGGTGTGTGGATTGAATGAATTTCAACCTCTTCAGGCTACTGGGAAACTATAGGAATACTATACTATAACAAGAACCAGAAACTGGGTAGCTTCAAAATGGAAATTTATTGGCTCATAATTTGAGTTTGGAACACTCTGAGAGCTGAGGAGAATGATGGCCTCCTCAAGGCCTCTCCCATTGTCTTCAGAGCTGTCACCTCCAAGTCTTCACAGTCTCCCTTTGTGCTCATGCATCCAAATTTCTCCCTTCTTTATGATACCAGTCATATGAATTAGAGCCAATGATATCACTTTAATTCTATTACCTCTCTGAAGATTTCATACCTGATACAGTTATATTCTAAGGTTCGAGATTCAACGTATAAATTTGGGGATAGACTAATCATCCTATAATGTCAATGATCTTAGTTACCCTGATAATTGTTTGGTCTCAATCAGCTTCAAATTTACACAATAGCAACATTACATTTTCTCATCTTCATTTAGTAAGTCAATCATTCTCTAAAGAATTTTCCCTTGTCAGTCACTGCTTATCTCTAGGTGTACTGTGTGCAATATCAATGGAATCTAAGGTATTTTATTTATAACTTGAAGAAAGTAGATAGGAATGTGTGAAACACTGCTCACAATACTGTCATAATTTATTAAACAGTGGCAAAATCCAGAAAGTACACATAAACTCAAGCTTTCAGAACTAAGAGATAAGTCTTTTTTCTGGAAGAGCTGTCCCTCCTCTAGTTTTAAGATTATCACTGGGTCCTCCTCCCCCCACCCAACCCCCACAAAGACACTAGTAATAAATTTACTCTAGGAACTGTCACACTTGATGTGCTTATTCTCTTAAAAGAGCAGGATTAGTTGCTTTACTGTAACTTGTCCAATGTCACTGTCACAAGTTCTTTTCCTGGTGTCTCCAGGTAAAGTTGAAAGTTCACTGTTTTGCTCTACTTTGTGTGTTTGTTCACAATTAAGAGGTCAGGGGCTGTGACAGGTGTGTCTATTACAATCTGCTGTAGCTATCATTTTCAATTCTAACTTTTTTAAAAAATATATTTTTAGCTGATTGTCTCTCTTTTTAAATTATTCATTTATTTATTTATAGAATATAAAGTTCACTTATTTTCATGTATCCCCTTGCTCTCCCTCCCTAACCCCCCCATCCCTCCCTGTCTGCTATAACCTTCCTCCTCCCCATTCCCATATCCCTTCCCTCAAAGGGCAAGAAGTCCCAAGGTGGATCAACTCAGCATTCACTCCAGGCAGATCCGATTTCTTCATCCTAATGCCATGTCTGAGTTAGGTGTTCCTCTGGAAGGAATGGGCTCTGAAATGCCAGTTCATGCATAGAAACACAGTCTGATCTCTCCCCTCTAGGCTCCACCTACTGCCCATGTGGGTGGACAGCTGCCTATCCTTGGAGATCCTAGTTTCTTTTCTTGAAGGTTCCCCAGTGGCTGTTCTTAATTCAGTGAGCTCCCCAGAGCTCCAGCCAGTCATCACTGTGAAAGTTTTCCTCATAAACCCTATATCTCCTTGCCCATATAAACTCTTCTTCCCTGCTCTCAACTGGACCAAGAGCTCAGCCCACTGTTAAGGCATGTGTTTCTGCCTCAACCTCTATTCATTGTTGGATATAAGTTCTGTGATGGCACTTGGGGTGTCTATTCATTTGATTGAAGGATAAGTCCTGTCTAGGGAACACCTTCACTATTGGTTGGAGACCTAGGCAGGGACATCCTAAGAGTTCTCATGGGTGACACTAGCACCTAGTCTTTTTCCAACCCCACATTGACTTCTTTTATTAAAATCTCCATCTCTTTTTTTTTTCTTCACCAGCTTTAGCCATCAGAAAAATGCAAATCAAAACAACTTTGAGATACGACCTCACACCTGTCAGAATGGCTAAGATTGAAAACACAGATGACAGCCTATGCTGAAAAGGTTGTGGAGCAAGGGGAACACTCCTCCTTTGTTGGTGGGAGTGTAAGCTTGTTCAGCCATTCTGGAATGCAATATGGCCGTTTCTCAGAAAACTGGGAATCAGTCTCCCAAGGATCCAGCAATACCACTATTGGGCACATATCCTAAAGATGCACATTCATACACCAAAAGCATTAGCTCAACTATATTCATAGCAGCATTATTTTTAATAGCAGGAAACTGATTTTAGTTCTTTAAGGTCTGCTCCTTGGTTGACCTGAATAGTCTTGAAGTTTCCTTAATCTTCTAAAGCATCAGTTTGTTCTCTAGTTCAGAAATGGAGAAAAATCACAACTATGCAATTTAGCCTATCAATTTCTAATTCAGATTCCTAATGTAGAAATTACTTTTTAAATTTTTTATCTTCTTCCTTTTTCTTAGAAAATATTTTTTCTTAATGATATTCAAAAGAGAATTAATTTACATATATATGTGTGTTTATGTATATCTGTATACTTATTTATGTGTGTGAAAGAATTAGGTTATATTGTATGTGGAGCATGTGGGTGAATTAGTATGTATTAGCTTCATTTTAATAGATTTCATTTGACTAAGCTACAATTTTTCTTCAACTTATTTTTTAATCATTTCTTTTTTGAGATTATAAATTAATTGTATCATTCTTCCTTCTTTCCCTTCTTCCCTTCACATTTTCCCATATGCCACTCCTTGCTCTTTATCAATTTGATGGCTTCTTTTGTCATCACTTATGTGTGTGTGTGTGTGTGTGAATGCATATTTCTAAACAAATATATACAACTTGCTCAATGTGCATAGCATTACTCATACATATGTTTTCATGGTTGATCATATGGTATTGGATAACCAGTTGGTGTGTTATTTTCTAGGGAAGACTATTTCTCTTGCTCCTTAGCACTTATTACTTGCCTGTGATTCTTCGTGTAGCACTGAGACCTCCTGGACTTCCCCACTCCACCACATCTATTTCTTTTATCATGTCTATTGTTGTTCTGGTTCATCTCATGTTTAGGCACTCACAATGATAAGACTTTATTAATACAGCTTCTGACATTCCCAGGAGACACAATCTCACAGCAAACTCCCTGTATAATATTTTCTCCCTTTCTTCTGCAATGATCCTTGAGCCCTAGGTGTGAGAGTTTGTTAAAAGATGTGTCATTTGTGATTGAGCCTCACAACTCTGTGTTTTGGTCGTTTATGGTTTTTCCAGAATGTTTTTTTTCTTTTTGCAAAGAGACATTTCCTTGATCAGAGGTGAAGACTGCATTTATCTGAGAAAGTCATAAGAATCATATTAACTGTCTTCCTAAAAATATCTATAGCACATGTAATTTGGTATATGAATCTACATATATAGTTTAAATAAAATTTTAGCATATGGGTTGGCAATGTTCCGCATAAAAGCCAAAGACCCAAAAACCCAAGTACAAGACATGATGACCCTTCTTTTGAGTTGTTAGTCAGGGTTGTCCAAACTCCCCAAACATACTGGTGATGGTTATTAGCCCTGTTGCCCTCCACAGGTGGAAGATCAGTCTCTTTTGCCGAGGATTCCATATACTTCTGAAACAGGGCCCAGAGACCCCTGACCTGGAACTAATCTAAAACCCATCTCCCTCAGGGCTAGCTTTCATGGTATCAAAAGCACCATGCAAGCTTCCAAAGGAGGAAAGTAACCAACATTCCTACCCAGCTATGATGCCTATGAGTCATGAAAATGACCCTAAGTACTTTGTTGGCAGTCAGTGGCTCTGTATTTGGACTTATAACTTACTCAACAAAGGAAAACCAGGCCTGATATGGGAAATTTAGTCAACTACCCAGTGTTAGTAAAATCATGGATCTCAGAGGAGAAGGATAATTCCTCACTATATTCTAAATACTTGCATATCGTAAGTGAGTACAGCCATTTTGCTTTTTTAAAAATTCAATTTAAATTTGTTTTGTAACCACAACATACTTACATGGGTCAAAACGTAAAAGTAAAAGACAAGAGAAAATCTATGTTTCTTACTGTTTCTTCTTCTCTCCATTATATTCTTGCCTCTCCAATGTGAGCATTTTTAGTTGTTTGATATTTCTCTTCCACTTTTATAGATACGAATGGCTGTTCATTTCCTTGCCTTGGAAAGTATCATAGTACATCAACTGCTCTGTTTCTTCAAACTGCTTCTAAAAAATACCTATAAATGTTGAAGCAGTGTTGAACTTGTCTTTTCATATTGTTGTTCATGTTCTTAGCCTCTGCATGAAGCCCCTCAGTATCCTACATATATCATTCTTTAAATACTATTTATATTTGTTTGTCTGTATTTCTATGTACAGTGACTGTGTTGGCCTCCATTATACAAATAAAAATAATTGCAGAAGGTACACCACATAAATAAAAATAATGTTTTCAATATTGGGAACATTTTTAACTCTGAAATTTAGTTAAATCCTCCAACAAATATTAATGAGTTCAAGTTCCAAATGAATTTTCTGAAATTCAGGCATCAGAAATATGGTTATTCCTCACAGAAGCCTGTGGCCTGGTGTGGGTCTTGAGAACTCACCTACTGCATTTGTACTGCTAGCTCTATTCCAAATTGATTTTTTGATATTCCTGGCAGTGCCTGACCATGAGTTGTATGTGAGAAAAAAAATCAATGACTACATTTATATTGACTGTAAAATAAAGATAGAATTTCTCACACTCCCTTGGAGGATCATCTTACCTTGTCTTGGTCTTTATGATAAAGCAACTAAAAACAGAGGCAATTGTCTTGATAATACAGATCCCGAAACATAAAAATGTATAGATGCCATTATTGATTTCCAGAGCTGTTTGGAGGTCCTAAATGTATCAAATTATCTCTTTGCATTGATTGTAGATCCTAAAAACCGTTCTCCCGCGTCAAAGTTGGCCCACACAGAGCAGTGATGATTGCATTATAGAACTCTTCAGCAGCTGGCAGAAGGCTCACTGAGGCATACACTAAGCAACAGCCATATAGAGTTGAATGCAGAGAATGAATACACAGGCTAATGTGGTGTTTTTGCAGAGGACTGGCCAATATTGACAAATGTACCTTGTAGGACAAAGAAACTTGTTGTTTCGAGTAGCAGAAAAAGAAAACAAACCATGCATAAAAAATAGGTAGATAAAGGATGCAAGGAGATTCTCCTTGCAGCTCCCAATGAAGGGCAGACTGGGTATGTCTCTCACTATTTAGTGGCCTTATGTTGTACAGCTTCAAACAGAGGGAGCCATTTGAAATGGTTTCCAATGAAAACATTGCTATATTTGCCTAGGTTTTTTTATTTTTAATAAATAAATAGTTATATGAAAATACTTATGATTAAATGCTGTTTTAAGATCTTCTTTCTCATAAACATAGCATTGTGACTAATTTAAATCAGTAATAAGCTATTAATATAATTATGCATTTGCTACAACTATTGTGTGACCACGTGGTCTGTGGAAGTGTCATTACGATTAATGACTTGTAATTAATGTAGAATATTAAATACAAAGAGTGACCAAATAATATTTTTAAATATTTGCAAATTCATAAGCTTAGTTAAGCATCCCGTGGGTGAATTTCAATTGTGAGCTGTTAGAATGAAGAAAGGAAGAATGAAAGAGGAAGAAGTTGGAGGCAAGGAAGATAAGGGGGAAAGAGAGAAGCTGAGGAGGAAAGGACCAGGAGAAGTGAGCCCAATATCTCCATGTTGTGTTGTAAAGTGTAGCTGCTTCTTATATTGTAAAAGATTTCACTGTCAACAAGATTCACTGGGTTCATAACAATGTGCTGAAAACTTTCATTTAGAGTATTTATTTTTAATTTGTGTGTGTGTGTGTGTGTGTGTGTGTGTGTGTGTGTGTGTGTGTGTGCACGCGCAAGCACGCACATGCATGTGCAGGACCACATGGTCATCTTGAAACTTTGAGATATTTTCTAGCTCCTCATGTGAAATCTTTAAAGCAATTTTCTCCAAATCTCTTTACTTTTCTATAAAGACCTCATTATAAAATTTCTGTATTTTTGCGTTAACTATGTATCATCTATAAATATTGATCCATTTTTACTTACACATGTATATGTATTTAAATATTTTACTGTAATTTTATTATCTTTGTATTTTGAAAACCATTATTTTATATAGACATTGAGTTAATTAAAAATTAAAATGCTTTGTTTACAATAATTCTTTTGTAGAACTGAGAAAACAGTTTTATGGGTACATTATGTATAAACAGATTAGTTGCAGCAAAAAATTATCCATTAGCATATAGTAAGGACCAAAGGAACATTTATTTATCACATAAGACATGTACTCTGTGCATTCTACTTAGATAACAAACATATGCTGGTCACATACTGATCAATAATAAAATAAAAACAATTTCTTTTTTGCAAACCTTTTGCAGAAACAAGTTTAGGCTAGGCTCCATTCCATACTATGTTGTAGTTCTCAGGTTATGAAATGATAGTTCTATTGCATTGTGATTTAACTTCTAGTTTTATATATCAAATGCAAACCATGGGATATTTCTCAAATATAAAATTTCATTGCAGATTTTATCTTAGAGTTAATACTAGACCTGGTATGTTATCTTTCATTTTCAAGTATTACAGCATCAAGTGTTACAATGTCCAGATATGTGGGCTTTATTTATTTTTTTTATTAGTAGCATGCCTGTAATGTTTTTGACATTTTACCACCATTATGGAAGCAGAAATTTATGCTAGCCTAACCAGAGATGCCATAAAGAACCCTGGAAGGCTGTGTGCTGTGCACATGCAATAATAGTATCCTTTAAGGCTAGAGTTTGAGCTGACTTACTTTTGAAAGTCAACCCAAGTATTCTGGTCAGTCAGTTTTTTGTGTTTACAATACCTAGTATAGCCTTGTTTCATGTAAAAAAAGTAATGGAGAAATTGGAACCACATTTACTGAAATGAGTACCTTGTTCTCCAGAGTGTTTCAACCCACTGAACATATCTGAAGAGGATAAAAGTGCTTTCCAGTGTCACTTACTCTTCTCAACCTCTGTTTGGGAACATGGAATGCTGTGTTCAGAATGTACTGCTCCTCCAGAGCACAGACAGTAACACTGAGGAAGAAACAGTTTAGCATGCACTGAATCTTGACTGGGAAGACATGCTTCTCCATACCTCCAAGGAAAAACTTGTGGTTTACTTTTCCCACATCTTTTTTGGTATTTTTAATAAAGGTGGGATACAACCTATTATCTAGCATCTAATAAAATTGTAGTGGAGCTGAAAGAATTGACTTACCCATTTCCTTCTAATTGCTAAGAAGTGACTTGCTTCTTGTCAGTGCCTTTGAAGAAGGAAAATGATGTAATAATGGCAAATAACTAGCCTGTATAGCATATTTTAAAGAGGGCAGATGCATCTAAATCAAGATCTCTGTTCTGAGTGTCCTGCACACAGCTGCTGATGAATTTCTCTACATGGATGTCTATAGACACTTAAAAAACTGTACTCCCCCAAACAGAGCTCCTTAACTTTTCCACAGAAGTGTTTTCCACAGTGCTGCTCCTTCAGTTTTTCAATTTAAACATTCTAAAAGCTAGTTCCTTTTACAAACTGTATTCAAACGATGAGCAAGTGTGTTGTTGTCTGTTCTCATGGGAGACAGGAAAAGTGTCTGGTTGTATGGGCTAACAAAGGGTAAGGAGAGATCAAATGCATGTGAAGTCCAAGTGCAGGGCAACAAAGAAAGCCCCTAAGAGCTAGAGTGAGAAAGCAGGAAAAGCAAAAGAAATTCAGAAGCATCAGCTATTCAAAGCAGGAGGGAGCCAGAGGTGTAGAGTGTCCTGGAAGCTGAGTAAAGAATGTGTGTCAAAGAGGTGTGGCTACTCCACTGTGTGAGGTCTAGTAAATATGTCAAATTATTTAAATATAGATCCAATTGACCACCAAGTTTAATAATGTAAAGGTTAAGGGGACTTTGATATCATGGGACTGGGTGCAGTAGTCATGTAGACTATGAAATGAAGCAAAAGAGAAATGAATGAGTGCACTGTAAACAGTAAATAAGTTGATCTGGTGAAAATATATGTCAGAGAAGGAAAGTTTGATGAGTTAGAAAAGGAAAGAAATACAAAGGCAATGTCTTAAGAAGGTGATAAAGTATCAGATAAGCTACAGCAAAAATAATGGTGGCTGAACCTAAACCAGGAGCTTGCAAAGCTCACTCATCAAGGCAGAAGAGAAGGCTGTCTCTAGAAACAGCAGATATAGAAGTCTGTCTGGTGGCAGTACTTAATTACTACAATAACTCATTAAGAAAAGTGATCCATTTTTCCCTTCAATATGGGTAAACTGAGGCAGCACTAACCATTTAGGTAACTAGCTTATGACAGCACAGTTGAAACAGAGCCACCTAGAATCCAAAACCAAGCCGTCTACATTAATGGCCTGAGTGGCCACACATTGCTCTGATAGAAATGTAGCATTAGGTCTGTTACTTCTTTGGTTATAGTTACTCCAAGGTATTTAATACTATTTGTAGCTATTATGAAGGGTAATGTTTCCCTTATTTCTTTTTCAGCTCTTCTATCTTTAGTGTATAAAAGGGCTACTGATTTCTTTGAGTTAATCTTGTATCCTGCTACATTGCTGAAGGTGTTTATCAGCCGTAGCCATTCCTTGGAAGAATTTTGTGGAGAAGAAAGATTGACCTGATTGGGCAGGAGGGGAAGGGACCTTGAATAAGGATATACAGGGATAGAAAGTGTGACTTCTTTGTTCATAAAAAAAAAAAAGAAATGTAGCATTAGCAGTATGCCTCGTCCCATCCAGACTGTTTTCTCAGATTTGCATAAGATAATGAATGATGGCATTGGCAATGTAGTAAATGATAAAAGGAACATGACTGGATTGACAGAGGACTGGAAACTTTACGCCTATGGAGCAAACTTACAAAACTCAGAGACTTAACTTTTCAACCTGTGTGACCACAGATGAGATGCCAGTATAATCACTTGAGCTTAAAGATGCTTTGGTTGATTGGCTTGGATCTTTGGTAGTCTCAGACAGTATACAGAGTGTTCTGTTTGCTCTCACCCTGTATTATTTTCCTCCAACTCGGATTATCCTCCTTTCCTCTCCCCACAGATATCTATCCCATCATTACATCTTCTTTTTTTTTTTTTTTTTTTTTGTGACCCACCGATTTTACTGGGACTGAAAGTTGAGTGTGCAGTCCTAAACAGTATATTTACACCATCTCCTCTACGGTTCAGGGAACATTATGAAAGAAGGAGTGGAAACACTGTAAGCCAGCAGGAGATAGGAGAAATGACCACCAAGTGCAAAGATCATGATGTTACTATGATCTCATAGCAGTTGCAGTTGCTTTCACTTGTCCTGAATAACGCTGGATGTCAATAGTTAATTGTGGATGGGTTTCTCTCCGCTGAACTATTGGCTTCTGGTAGATTCTATGGAACTGATAGTCGTTGTCTTCAGATATTTTATTTATATATTATTTTGTAAGTCTATTTTTGCATGCATATATATATATATATTATGACATGGATGACTGTTGCCTACAGCAGTCAGAAGAGGGGGGTTGGGTCTCCTGGAACTGGAGATATAGATAATTGTGAACCACAGTGTGGGTTCAAGGACCTGAACTTGGTCCTTTTTAAGAGCAACAACTATTCTTAACCACTAAGCTATATCTACTGAACATAATCATATATCATTTTTGAGAAATAGTCTATCTACTCACAAGGTAGTCCAGGATGGTTTTGAACTTGGTTGGTATTTCAGACATGTTTCATGATGTCAAAGACAGCCATGGTTTTAAAAATCCCATTAATATACAAGTGAGATATAGAAGGAAATAAGGAAGCTAAGAAGTAGAGAAGTATAATAACTCACCTGAAATATTGAAGGTGTCATTTCAAAGAAGGCATAGATTTATTCTGTGGTGAGGCTTAACCTGGGGAACTTTCAAGCAACATGTCAGTTCCATTTCTTTATCCTAATGAGTCTAATGAAAAAAAGGGCCACTTCCAAATCTTTCTGCTGTGTAACTTAAAAACATAATTAATGCTTTGTTGCAGTGATTTTCTGGAGGTAAGTAAACTGATGGAAAGGTAAAGAAAAATCTTCAAGCTTTAAAGTAAGGTGGGACCAGCTTCTTTACCTAACTTGATATCTCTTGAGTTACCCCAACGCCTTGAGACTCAATTTTCTTATTTTTAAAGCAGGCTTGCTTACAACCATATTTAAGATCTTTGAAGAACTATTACATGTGAAGTGAGAACACTTCATTGAATTTTTTCTTTTACCCTTCTCACACCAACCCATTATCACTAGAAATTTTAAAACAGAACTTAGAAATTGTAGCCCTGAATGTGAGGCTGATTAAATAGATTTTAAGTTGTCTTTCAACTCTATGTTGCAATCAAGTAATGGGAAAGAATCACTGTCATTAGATTAGTGGGTCTAGAGGAGAATGCAGCCATTGTGCTGGCACAGGAAACTCTGCTATTCCTCATTATTTCAAATACTATGTCCTTCAATCTTTTGTGTCACCAGATAATTCTATACCAAAGAAAAAACTGTATGTGCCTAAAATACAAAGTCTTCTTATTCACCCCATATAAAGAAGGCAGTGAAGAATTCCATTTTTTTAGAGAAAGATAAGAAAGTCTTTAAAGATTAGCCTCCTCTCCGTCTTTTATCTAGAGCTACGCTTGCCAAATGAGATGCCCAGAGATGTCATTTCCTCTAAGAAGCTTAAGGAAATTAGAGTCATGGTTGAGCACCGCATTTATGGTTGACTATAGAGAGAATACAATATAATGAGATACTTTTTTTCAGGTCCTCCTTTCATGTTCTGCTCTTATCTGCATCTTTATTATTTGCAGTATTCAAAATGTTGCTCCTCCATGACTCTAAAAATAATCAGGCATACTTGATATTTACAGCATTCTCCTCACATTTCTATGGCGAGAAAACCTGGCTAAAACAACATAATGGTGAATAGTTATATTTTGACTCATGGTTTCAAAAGTTTTACCCATCAAGGAAGAGAGGGTATGGAGTATGGAATACAAGGCAGAGCAATTCATCATCTTGTGGCAGAGAGGATACTGAGAAATAAGAGAAGTGGCCAGAAATAATAAACCTTCCAGCATATCCACCATGGTCCATCTCCCAAAGATCCATCCCCTCATCACAATGTCTCCACAGTCTCTGCACAAAAAAAAAAAAAAAGCCACATTATCTGAGGATCCATTTTCCAAAGCATGCAACTGAAGAGGACAAAGAGGATTTAAAACCTAATATTCTATTCCTGATCCCCAAAGGAACATGTCTTTTGTAATGAAAAACACATGTAGCTCAACTTCAAAAGTCTACAGTCTCACCAGTTCCAATATTGCTTAAAAGTGTAATACTAGGACTGCTACCTAGGGCCTATGAGCCCCTGAAAATTCAAAAGAAAAGTTTCAAGCATTCATCATGTATTGGCAGAGAGTAAATATTCCCCTTTCAAAAAAAGGAAACTAGATCATAGAAAGGATGGAAGTGACAAAAGTAAGAGCAAGGGCCAGCAGGACAGACATGACTTCCCATAGCTGTTTGTCTAGCTTCTGATGCATGTGGTGCTATTCTCTGTGCTTGAACAAGCTTGGTCAGCTCCACTCCTGTCTCTTTTGCCCTTTGGAGCCTGCATAGCATAACCCTTAGGTTGGATCTATTTGTTATCTGAGATTTTTATCAGATATTGCATGTTTTTAATCGTCCAACATCCTGAGTTCTGTACTGAGGTTTATTATTCACTCTCCTAGGTTCATCCATCTCTTGGGCTCCCTGATGGAAATGCACCACTCTTATACACTGTTTGTAGGCTTTCCTAAAGTCTCTTCCCTGGTACCAGAGAAATGTCTTGGCAGTTAATATCATATGTTATTCTTTTAGAAAAACTGAGTTCAATTCCAAACACCCAAATAGTGGTTCACAACTATCTGCAACTCTAACTCTAGAGGATTCAACTACGCCTTCTGGCCTCCTTAGGCACTAGACATGTATATGGTGTACAAAAGTATGATTATGTAAACAATTCACATACATAAAATAAAAATAAGCTTTAAATATAAACACCCTTAATTCTTAGGGTTATATTGATGTGAAGAGACACCATGACCTCAGTAGCTCTTATAAAGGAAACCATTTAAAAGTTCAGAGATTTAGTCATGAGAAGCATGGTGGCACATAGGCAGAGATGGTGCTGAAGAAAGAGCTGAGAATTCTACATCTGGATCCACAGGCAGCAAAAAATAGACTGTGAAACATTGGGCCAGGTTTGAGCACCTGAAACATCAAAGCTCACTTTCAGTGCTACATTTCCTCTAACAACATCACACCTACTCCAACAAGGCCATATCTCCCAATAGTGCCACTCCTTATGAGCCTATTAAGGTAATTTTATTAAAACTACCACATTCTACTCCATTACCAAATGTTCATTTACCTAATTTTCAAGCATTGTAAATGCCTCCAAATTCAGCCTCAAGAGGATCATATCAAATTCTTGTAGTAAAACTGGGTACCATCAGATCACTGCTGCAACAGTTTCTGAATGTACACCTTGTTCAACCTGACTACTTTCCCATATGTCCGTGTGTAAGCCATTCTCAAAATGGCTTTAAGAGCCCTTTCTAAAAAGAAATAAAGGAAACACCACCCTTTATAATAACTACAAATAACATTAAATGCCTTGGTGTAACTATAACCAAAGAAGTAACATATCTGTTTGAAAAAAAACTTTAAATCACTGAAGAAATTGAAGAGGATATCAGAAAATGGAAAGATCTCCCATGTTCCTTGATAGGTAGGATCAACATAGTAAAAATGGCAATCTTACCAAAAGTATTCTACAAATTCAATGCAATTTTCATCAAAATTCCAACAGAATTTTTACAGACCTTGAAAGAACAATACTCAATTTCACTTGGAATAACAAGAAAGCCAGGATTGAAAAAATAATTTTTCTCAACAAAAGAACCTAAGGAGGCATCACCATCCCCCACTTCAAGTTATCTTATAGAGCTTCAGTAACAAAAACAGCCTAGTACTGGCATAGAAACAGACTTGTGAATCAACGGAATTAAACTGAAGACCCCAACATTAACCCTCACACCTATGAACACCTAATTTTTGACAAAAAGGTCAAAATATTCAATAGAAAAAAAGATAGTATCTTCAACAAATTGTATTTGCATAACTGGAGGGCAGTATGTAGAAGAATGCAAACAGATGCAAGCCAATCACCCTGCACAAAACTCAAATCCAAGTAGATCAAAGACCTCAACAGAAAACCCAGCTACACTGAACTTAATAGAAAGGAAAGTGGGAAATATCCTCCAACACATTGGCACAAGTAACTATTTCCTAAATAGAACACCAGTAGCACAGACACTAAGAACAACAATCAATAAGTGGGACCTCCTGAAACTGAGAAGGCCAAGGACACAGTCATTAAAACAAAATGACAGCCTACAGAACAGGAAAAGATTTTCACCAGCCTTACAAGTGACAGAAGGCTGATCTCTAAAATATATAGAGAACTCAAGAAACTAGAGCCCCAAACCCTAAATAACTCAATTTAAAAATGGGGTTCAGAACTAAAAAGGGAATTCTCAGCAGAAGAATTACAAATGGCTGAAAGGCACTTGAAAAAATCCTCAACATCTTTAGCCATCAGAGAAATGCAAATCAAAACAACTTTGAGATACCACCTGACACCTGTCAGAATGGCTAAGATTAAAAACACAGATGACAGCCTATGCTGAAGAGGATGCTGAGCAAGGGGAACACTCCTCCATTGTTGGTGGGAGTGTCAGATTGTTCAGCCACTTGGGAATGCAGTATGGTAGTTTCTCAGAAAACTGGGAATCAATCTCCCCAAGGATCCAGCAATATCACTATTGGGCATATACCCTAAATATGTACATTCACACCCCAAAGGCATTAGCTAAATTATGTTCATAGCAGCCTGGAAACAACCTAGATGCCCCTCAACTTAAGAATGGATTAATAAACTGTGGTACATCTGCACAATGGAGTACTACTGAGCAGTAAGAAAAAATCATATGCTAAAATTCACAGGCAAATTGATGAATTTGGAGAATATCCTCCTGAGCAAGGTCTCACAGACCTAGAATAATAAGCAGGGGATGTACTCACTCCTTAGTGGACTTTAAGCAAAAACATTCTTATTTCATTGAAAGATAATGAGTAAGTAAAGTAACTTAAAACACACACTAAATAAATAAATAAATATAAATATAAATATAAATATAAATATAAATATAAATATAAAAACAAAAACAAAGCTTCTGGTTTGACTGTAGAAGGATTGCTTAGCAGAAATTTGTGGTGGCCATAGTGCATTCGTGGGCATTAGTTGTGACCTAATGTGCTTTCTTCATCTGTAGCTGAGCCTAACTTGGTTTGGGAAGCTTTAGATTTTATTTTCTATGTTTCATGTATTCAAAAGAAAAGAGAAGTTTTATTACTGTATGGATTTGTTTGTTTGTTTGTTTGTTTGTTTAGCTATCCTGGATGTTTTGCTTCTTTGTATAAAGTTTGATATTGATTTTCAAAAAAACAATAAAAAATACAAAACAGCCCTTTCTATCAACGCAGTGCAAAGTGCTTTGTGTTTTGTTTTTCAAGGTGCTAATATCTTTAACAACTGTGACTTCTCTTTTTGCAACCTTAACCTTGCTTTTTATCTTGTCAAATGATACAATTTTTACATCTTAAAATATCTTAAAGTTTTCTTCATTTTTATTTCATATGTATGAATATTTTTGCCTGCGTGTATGTTTGTCTATCATGTCTGTGCTATACTTGTGTAGGTTAGAGAGGGCTTTGGAATTCTCTAGAACTGGAGTTTAGACATTGTAAAACATTGCATGGGTGCTTGGAGCTAAATCCATGTCCTCTGCAAAAGAAGTAGTATCATACTATGAGCCATCTTTACATACCCTCCTCCTTTCTGTCATCTTTTAACTCTGAGTTTTACTTCCTAGTCTCACTGTGGATATGGTTAAAAGCATCCAGAAATAACTACATAGTATCCTGAGTTCTATGTTGTCTTGAAATTTCCTCTGCCAAAATATTAGCCCATCTTTCTAGACTCAAGTGAGTCTTTTAAAGTAAACTGTGCTTGCATTGTGAGGAAGTGCAGGCAAAGTCCTTGCCAGAATTTAATATAAATTGGCTCTAGTCTAACTAAGCATAACATCTTGGTTCCCATCTGATTCTTCATGACTATAGACTCTGTAGATAGTCTTGTCGACAGTCAGGTCCTGAACAGCTAATGGAAGATCAATATATCCCCCCAAGCAACAGTGATCTGCCACCTCCAGCTAAGACCCAAATTCCAGAATACCTACAATTTCCTGAGACAATACAACAAGCTGGGGATCAGTGAGTCTGTAGGGGATAGTTCATATTCAAATTATAACATTTACTTTTATTAGAAAATATTGATTTATTCCTTTGAAAAATCTGTGTTGAGATAAAATATAATAATACTAAAATAATTACTTTATGTGGCATCTACAAATGTGTGGAAAGACCCACTCATGTGAGCAATAATCTATGCCCTGACTCTACTACCTAATTGCTCTTATTTAATGACTTTATTAGAAAAATAAAATGTTGATATTGATGGTAAATAATCCTACACTCTGACCCATTCTACATCTACTAGGGTGTTGTGGGTTCATAAATAAAAATAAGATGATGGATTCAAGTTAAAGTTTAGAAATTCAGGGGATGTCAGTGTTGTAATAACCAGAGTCATGGATGAACACCTGGAGCATGCCAAAATATTTTGGGTTGAATATGAATTTTTTCACAGTCTAAGGTATGCTGAAGGTTGGTGCTAGCTCATGGTAACCTTATTAAGGATCTGAAAACATTAGATGTGGTGCCTACAACAGATAAACTGGTCCTGAGGTTTTATCTTTCACTGTTATTTTTTGCCATTGGTCCCTCTTTCTCTTTTTTTTCAGATTTTAAGTTATAAGAAAACTGATGCATTGTATACCTTTTTCCCAAGGAAAGACACAGAAATCACATAGCAACAAACTGGATGTCATAATGTTGTGGACCTGAAACAGGTCAAGTCAACCAACATATCTAGTCAAATTTTAAGAATTATAATTAGAGTGCATGGAGCTATCAGGTGCCCATATCCCTGCTTATTGCAGTGTACCTATTCTCAAGATCTTTGAGTCAGCCTTGGTTATCACAAAGTGGACACATAGTGGACCTAATAGCCTCACTCACCAGCAAGATGTCTTTAGGCAATATTCTCAGGCTTCCTATGAATCATATTTTCCCTTCCAGCATATGAAGGTTTAAAACAATGTATATTCCATAATTTTTTAAGAGTTAAATGTGAAATTTTATGTAAAACACCTATTATATAACTTAGCACACCAGTAAACACTCAACAACCATATATTTTTATTATCGTTAGTCATGATATTGTTTCCATACTATTACTTCACAATAGAAATACTTTTTCATTTACTTATCAATGTAATGAGAGGCCATTACATATAATTTACTCTAGTAGGTACTGATATGACAAGATCATTAAAATTAAAATTAGCTTGAACAACAGAGTGAACCTTTGGTTTCCAGTGTCCCTGATTTATCCATTATGACATCGTTGGAGACATCGTCAAATTGTCTCTGTTTTGAAAAGAAAACAAAGAAACATCCCAAGACTTTGCAGTAAGACCTCTGATACACTGAAAATTGCTTTGTCCTTATCAATGTTATAAGATGTGAACGGACAAAGGTCCTTTTAAATTATATTATAGTTAAGATTTAAGTTTTGATTAAAAGTGACCAACATACATATCAATACTATGCTCTCTGCACAGATATACACAATGAAAGACAATAGCATCATACACTGCAGTCTCATGCAGATAATCTGTTAGGTAGAAAATGTTCAAATATCTTTTGCTTTTAGATGTATCACTCACCTATTTAAGGGAAACATTTCAGCAACATTTCTTCAAAAGAGGATTTTTACAATGCAACTTCTATTTTCCCCAAACTCCCTTAGGGGGAAAAAAACCTGTTTCTGAAACTGTTCAGTATTATAGTAAGTGAAGCAAAACATTAATTTTTTTGTTTGGCTGGTGATAAAAATTGCCTGACAAAATAACCTTAATATACTGAGAACTGAGATTAAAGGCATGAGCCACCACATCTAGCAAAGATTTTAATCTATACTACTGATTCAAATTCTGAGGCTTTTTATTGCAATTTAAGGCTCATATAAGAACTCTAGGTTATAACCCTGCTCTCCAAGTATTGTGTTAGTTTATTACCATCTGCCCAGTCATCTTTCTGCAGTTTGTGTTGGATTTAAGTCAGAGACATTTTATAATCCCATTCATGTTGCTTAGTATATTTATTTTTACTATTTTCTTTCTTTGCCTTTTCTGTTTTAAATTGAATTCTGGACATTTCTCAGACTTGCTTTTTTTTCTTTTTTCATTTTTGTTCACTAATTCAGGCTCCAATGTGTCAAGTATGCTACTTACTCATTATTTGGAACTTTGATTTCAATAATCATGTTCTTTATGAGTTGCATTTATAATCATATAAATCTATTATTTTGTTTATGCTTTTGATTTTTGTGAATGAATATTTTAACATCTAGGAATTTTACATGTTTATGGGGCATAGTGCGACAATTTACAATGTCTATCACATGCACATATGGTAACATATTTAAGACTATTAATCATACATGAACTAAAATTTTTCTCAGATTGTACAAAAAATGATTAAAAACTTTTACACTGAAAAAAAAATGACCTGTATACCGACTTGGAGGTCTAAATTCTACTTCAAGCTTCTTCTACTCTATCTTTCCAGTTTTGAGTATATAGCTACCTAATCTCTTCTTTCGTGTTCCTCAACCAAAAGTGACCAAAAATTACAGCACCTTTTTAAGTAAGGTCATTAGAACAGCAATGAGAAATATTTGTAAAGCTATTAGAACAAAGAATTGAAGATAATTTGTGCTCATGAGTAGCTTCAGTTGAAGCAATTATTATTCTTATGATTGTTATTACCTCAAGGGAAGATTTCATGGTATTTGTTTTCTCTTTGTGTTTGCTAAATCTTACTTATTAGCTGATCTTCCAAGGGAGATTTCTCTTGTGGGCATACTGGGTTGTAATCACTTCACAACAGGATAAGCCAGCAAAGCCTTAACTCCAATCTTAGGAGGAGAGGTGGCTACATGCATTATTTAGTCAGCTCTACTTAAATCAAGACTCCAAATATGGATGAACAACTTTTAGGCCTCTCCTTACTCTGTGTTAAGGCATAGTATGGTGGACACCAAAGCATAGCAGTAGCTTCTTAGGATGGCAGAACTGGAGAACATGATATGATTTGAGCTCTACTTCTGCTTAGTATCACTTGAGATGCTGGTAACTGCATTCAAAAGTGAACAATGTGTCACCTTCAATTATGAGAACTTGATCATGGGAATATGAAAGATATTACCTAGAATATCCTAGAAAAGTCATGAAAGAGATTTCTAGAACTCTCTTCTCTCTGTGTGTGTGTATGTATTTGTGTGTGTGTGTGTGTGTATTATAACTAAGTATTTCTATTAATGCATACTGATGTAATACCTTTTAACCTCCAAAGTGGTCTTTGGAGGTATGATATTAGACAGAATAGATTTTTAATATATTTGACAGAACAAAGTTTGACTTCCAAATATTCAAAGATATTTTAATGAGGCAATTTGAAAACAAATGAGTCAATAGACTCCCAGGTTTGTAAAAGGATGTGGGCTTTGATATTTAGAAGGGAAGAACTTTTAATTCTTACATTTACAGGGAACATGATTTGGCTTAAAAACTAAGTTCTTATCACAAAGCATAAGGAACATAATAGGGAATTTCATATTATCATTCAAGTAGTTCCTTTCAACTCTCTCATTACCCTTTATACCTAAAACAAAATCTGTTGTGAATATTAGATTTCATTTAGTCAAGTTAAATAAAATACTTTGGTGTATGTCTATGAAAGAATTTTGTGCTCCACTAGTGCTGACTCTGGGATATTTGCTAAGAATGTTGTTGCTGTTGTTTATTTTACAAATTCAAATATATATTTTTGCTATGAAAATTCCAGGGCTCCTTTGTACTAATTAATGATTCTTGTAGTGGAACACCCTACTCTTAGTTCCACGCGTGAGAGCAAGTACACACTAACAAGGCCACACGCTAGAGTTTATTTAAGAGAAGAGTCCCAGGCGGGTAAAGAAACAGAGGAGCGAGAAAGAAGTCAGAGGACAAAGAAGAAAAGCACATGCTCGCAGTTGCTTTTAAGGGAAGGGGCTTGCACGGGTATGTGTCATGGATCCAGGGAGGTGCTTCCGGGTCCAGGGAGGTGCTTCACAGTATGCATCATGGGTCCAGGGAGGTGCTTCCGTAGGCAGTGTTGCAGGGTTTACATAGCCACGCCCAGGGGCATGCCTCCGTGCATCCCATCTTAGCAGAGGGGCTCAGCTAGGGAATGCTAGGAATCCTTACACCTACTATAGTACATAGGCCTTGTATATACTACACAAGCAATGACACTGAGTCTCATCCCCAGACCTTAATTTTTTAGACAGGATATCATTAGGTAGATAAAACTGACTTTGAATTCAGTTATGTAGCCTCAAATTGTACACAAATTCAAAATCTTTCTGCCTCTGCATCCAGATTACTAGGATTGTAGATGTGTGCTGTCACAAACAACTTTATTGATTGAAGTTTAGATTGCATACATGATAAAGGTCAGTAGAGTGATTCATTGAAAGTATAAGGTGCATAGCTGGTGTTTTAAAGATCAGAGATATATCAATTACAGATTTATATGATGTTTTGTGTTTTCCAAGCATTTGGTGTGTTTAAGGAGTCATGAGGTAACTGTTCACATTAAGGAGAAAGATATAGACAGATGCAATGTTTATATGTCCAGCTATTCTATCCAATACATACACACACACACACAAGCATGCACACATGTACACACATATACACATGCATATATATGTGATTTTTTTTATTTTGAGCTTGCTTGTTCTATTTTGGTACAGATTTCATAATTCCATGCTTGATATATGATAGTCATAGCCTTCTGTCTGTCTTCCAGACCTGTGAATGTCTTATTTCCTTCAAGGGATTCTGAACTTTTCTTACTCTATGGAGCTTCATATAGATTTTTCTCCTAATTGTTACTTGAAGCTATGAAACCACTGATTGCTTTCTTTATGTCTGTCTATAAGACCTCTTTGAATCCTTGTTAATGCAACTATGTATAGAAAAAATTATATCATCTTCCTACACAACTCAAGTCACATTTGCTATTTTAATCTATTCCACTTTCACTTCTGGTGTTTCTGCACTCAAACAGCATTGTGGACCATTCAATATCACTGACTTATAGCTCTATCCATATGCAAAACATACCAGAAAAACTACTTTTATGAGATTCATCTGCCTTTGTTAGCTTAATGTCTTTACCAGTTCATCCACAACCCTCAAGTAGAAGTTTGATTCTAGTAGTTATTCTATTTTTCTCACTGGGTAGCCCTGTGAAAAGTTTTGTCTGCCTCTGTCTCCCAAAAGCTGGAACAAGAAGTCTGGGCTACCACTCCAGGCTTTCAAGTTTTTAATTTTTATTCTTATTCAATAGAAATTCGATGTTATAATATAGCTCTCACTTCATTTCCTGAACATTTGTTATGTTTAAAAGACTAGATCTCACACTCAGTCACTGTAGTAAACTACTTTTGACTTTGTTCTTGAATACTAGAAAAACATTGGAGGAAATTATTCGACACTTACCCTTTCTGCAACTGCACCTGTGTACCTAAACTATCATCCGACAGTCATTCAAAATTGCATAACTGCTACACTTTTTGTTTAGAATGTATGTTGCTTCTCCAATTAGATTCTCAGATTTCCATATGCATAAAGATGGATGCCTTTCCATGTAACTGAAGAATCGGCACATAACAAATATATAATTTTATTATTCAACAAATAAATGGCTAGATTGGTTATTTGATGGCTTGCCTCACTCTGTTAATCAAGGGTAGGACTATTCTTTGCACTGCACTAATAATGCCAAGCCCAATGCTCTATCTAAACTAGTTATTTTCCTTTACTTACCTTAGTTATACCCTCTGTAGTAGGTCAGATACCAGAAGTCAATATAGATTTAAGGATTAGAGAAATGATTAGGTTGAACTTAACAAGAGTTTGGTCATACAAAATGGGATGGATTCCTGTGCTCCCAGACAACCTGACTCTTAATGGTGAAGCACTTGAAGTATAGTAGTTTCTGTGATATTTACTAAGGGAGAGATTCATGGGCTCAGAGATTCTCGCATGTGATTTTGCTGTTAAATACTTCAGTCAACATAGTTGGAAGACTGCCCAGAATTCTGCAGCCCACTTGCTTATCACAAAATGACTTACTTTGAAAACCATCATTACTTATAATTTTACTTTTATTTCTTCCTGAACTGTGCCTAATGTTACAGTGTGTAGCAGGTCTGCCTAAGGCCCAACACACCTGCCTTCACTGTTCTCAAGAAGTCATGCTAGTTATTTTCATTTGGTTTATTTCTGTGCTGAGAATATTCCTCATGCATGTGACAGTCAGAAAATATTCTCTTGGCTTTTATTTGAAATGGAGAAATTTGTCAATACTCATCCCCATCCTTTCAAAATAAAAGCTCTCAAAACATTAATGTTCACCAAAATCCTTCAATTTTGCCACAAGATACACTTACAAGAAGAGACAGAAAACAAATGGCTACAGAAAACTCCTGTACCACCCAAAAAAAAATGTGGCCTTCCTGCTCTTTGTCTTTTATTTATTTATTTATTATTTTTAAGCCAAACAAATTTCTGGAAGCAACCAAAATGGGTGTTTCCTAGAAAATTATTTATACATCTTTCCCACTCTGAAGTTAAAGGTCACTGCTTATACAAAATCAGTCACATACAACAATGAATTTGATTTTAGCCCCATATTTAAAGGTCAGCCTCTAATCTTTCCAATATAAGATATATGGAATATCCACAGCTCAGTGCCCTGTTGTGAAAGGTTTGTGTTGTGTTATTAAGGGGAGTATAGAGCCAGACAAAATTGCTTTCAGAGTCCAGCATTTTTCTACTTCTTACTTAACTCTGGAACATTCATTCTCTCAGTGTCTCAGTCTCCTCCTCTGAAGATGCTAATGACATAAATTTCTTCACATGATTTTCATATATATCCTTGTGCATAAGGTACCCCAAAGGACGATACATTCAATATATGATCATCATTAGTCATATAAAACAATACCGCTTCAAAGAATGGAGCATCATGACTTTAAAAGTTGCCTACAAACCCTTGCTCTGGAGCTCTGCAGCACCGTGCTCTCCAGACCACAGGAACAGATGGCTATTCAGTGTGTAGCACAGTCCTTCTTTTCAGGTGTCTCAAGGGACAGCATTACACAGGTATATGTTAAACTTAAGTAAAAACTTAAAGAGATGTTCAAAAATGGCCAAAACAGGTCCATATATATATAAACACATATAAACTATATATATAATAGTTTTTTATATAACTAGATATAGCTTTTCCCTGAGAAGACTCCCAAAGTATTTAACTCCAGCCATATTTTCTGAAGTACAGAAACTACCAGAATATTACTCTGACTCTGAGCACAACTCCCAAAGGGCCACCAAATAGAAGTTTTATACTATTCCTTATTTTTGATAACTTATGCACGCACACAATAAAATATGATGACATCCACACCTAATTTCCCTCCACACACTTCCGTCATATTTGCCATACCCAACATTATTTCATGTCCTTCTGATTTTATGTCCTCTACTATATTTTAATTTTTGTGAGAATGAATTAGTCCTGTATTTACTTCATTTTTACCCCTTCCTTCCCAGTGCAACTCTTTCCATGTCCTCCCACTTCTCCACTTCTTTTTATTATTTAATTATTATTGCTAAACAGGAACATTAATACATATAAGTATATGTATTAATATATAAAATCTACTGAGGCCATTTCATTTTATGTCTATGTACATTTGTTCATTATTTAACCACCTGGGATTGGAAAACCTGTCGGAGACTCAACTCCAGAGAAAACTGATTCTTTTTTTCTCAGAACATGTGCATGAAAAATAAAAAAATGCTTTTATTACATTTTGAACTAAGAAAAATTAATATGGTTAAGCACACTGATGAATGAAAGTGTGGGAGAAAATAACCCTGTTTCCTGTAAGTAGCTTTTTATCAGAGTTTTTTGTCACAGCAACAGAAATCACAATAGGACTCACACCTTTTCTAAATGCTGGATGGGATGGGACTCAGGTTCATATCTGAGGCAAAAAGTTGCTCACCATGAGCATCTTACTAGAAGCAGGTCAGTGTCAAGCTAGGGGCTCATGGCTTATTTATGGTAAGCTCACCTCACTAGAGAAATCCCTTGGGGATTATTGTTGATTAGCTCCTGGAAGCAGCTTCTCCAAACTATGAAATTATGATACCAGCTAAATAAAATGCTAGATTTATTGAGTATTTTTATGATAAACATGATGAAAAAAGTTTACTTGAATTATTCTAAAGCAGTCTCACAAAATCCCTATAAGGTAAACTACCTTAATATCCACATAAGGTAATTCCTATAAGTTAAGTCATTTTAAATGGATAAATAGACATCAGATTGTGATTGACTTTCAAAACACTGAACAGCTAGAACATATTATGGGAATTATAAAAATGTGGGGACGTTTATCTTGATGCTTTTGCTTTTAAACACAACACTAAGCTCGTGTGTGTGTGTGTGTGTGTGTGTGTGTGTGTGTGTGTGTGTGTGCTCAACCTTTTGGAAATTTTTGTTTTATTTAAATTTTTTAACATACTCACCACTGTTCTGCCTCCCTTCCTTCTTCAAAGTCCTCCCACAGCTTCCCCCCACCCCATCCTCCCATTCCATAGAGAGGGTGAGGACTCCCAGGGTGAGTCAATGCAGTCTGGCATACACTATTGAGGTGGGACCAAGTCCATCCCTCCAGTATTGAAAGGCTGAGCAAGATGTTTCATTGTACAGAGTGAATTCTAAGAAGTCAGTCAATACACCAAGAATAAATTCTGGTCCTACTGCCAGAAGCCCCACAAACTGACCACATCTTTCAACTGTCATTCACATTTTAGAGATCTTAGTTAGGTCCCATGTAGGTTCTTAAGCTGTCATTTCAGAGTTTGTGAGCTCCCAATAGCTCGAGTCAGCTGTTTCTGTGAATTTCCTCATAATAATCTTGATTCCTTTGCAAATATAATTTCTTCTCCCTCTCTTCAGCAGGATGGAGAGCTTGACTCAGTGCTGAGCTGTGGATCTCTGCATTTGTTTCCATCAGTTGCTAGATTAAGGTTCTATAATGACAATAAGGGCAGTCATTCATTTAATTATAGGGAAAGGCCAGATTAGGCACCCTCTCCACTATTGCTTGGAGTCTTAGCCAGGATCATTTTTGTGAGTTCTTGGGTATTTTCCTATCACCAGGTTTCTCACTAACCCCACAATAGCTTCATTGTTCTCCCTCTCTGTTGCTCCCCCAACTCAAAAATCTCATTCCTTCATGTTCTTTTTTTCCACATCCCCTTGCTTCCTCTCCACTATAATCCCAATTTACTCAGAAGATATTTTCAACTTCCCTTTCTCAGGGGGATCCATGAGTGTCTCTCTTATGTTCCTTCTTGTAACCTAGCTGCTCAGGGATTGTGGGTTATAGTCTGATTATCCTTTGCTTTATGTCTAAAATCCACTTGTGAGAGAGTACATACCATGTTTACCTTTCTGGATCTGTGTTACCTCACTCAGGATGATATTTCTTTAGATCCACTCATTTGCCTACAAATTTTAGAATGTCATTGTTTTTTGTTTGTTTTATTTTTACTGCTGAGTAGCACTAAATGTAAAAATGTACCACAATTTTTTAATCCAATCTTTAGTTGAGGGGCATGTAGGTTATTTCCATGTTCTGGCTATTACAAATATTGATCTTATAAACATAGTTGAGCAAATGTCCTTAGGGTACAAATGTGCATCCTTTGGGTATATGCCCAAGAGTAATATTGCTGGAACATTGGGTAGATTAATTCCCATTTTCCTTGAAACCACCATATTGATTCCCAAAGTGGTTGTGCAAGTTTACAGTCCCACCAGCAACGGAAGAGTGTTCCCCTTACTCCACATCCCCTCCGACATAGGCTGTCATGATTGTTTTTTATTTTAGCCATTGTGATAGGTATAAGATATCTTAGAGTTATTTTGGTCTGCATTTCTCTAATGGCTAAGATGTTGAAAAATTGTGTAAATATCCTTTGGCTATTTCAGATTCTTCTGTAGAGAATTCTTTATTTAGCACTATACCCCATTTTTAAATTGGATTGTTTTGGATTTTTTACCTATACTTTCTTGAGTTTCTTATATATTTTAGAGATTAGTCCTCTGTCAGATGTAGGATTGGTGAAGATCTTTTCTTATTTTGTAGGTTGTCATTTTGTCTTATAGACTGTGTCCTTTACCTTACAGAAGATTCTCAGTTTTAGGAGGTCCAATCTATTAATTGTAGCTCTCAGTGTCTGTGCTACTGGTGCTATATTTAGAAAATGGTCTCCATTGTCAATGAATACAAGGCTATTTCCTACTTTCTTTTCCATCAGGTTCACACACTAACCTCTTTTATTTGCAAAGCATACTTATCTATAAATTGTCTCTGATTCTCAAAAAATTAAGCATTTTTAAAAAGAGTGGGAGTATCACATAAGTCAAGTGAGGATTGAGACTGCTATATTAGGTGTAGAAAAATCAAAATGAAGAAGGATAGGAGATGGAGAAGATGGGAAGTGAGCAAACAAAAAAGGAGATAAGAAAAAATGATAACCTACTATCTGAAACCTCAATTAAAAACATAAAAAATAGGCTTAAAACATATACCCTACAAGACTACTAAGTTCTAGAAGAAAGGAGTCATTAAGCAAAAATCCCAGGATCAAATGTAGAGCACCTCTATAGGAGTCATTGTTGAGAAAGACTTGATTTTACAGGATCTTCTCATTCTTCTTGATTGCCTCTTATACCTAGCTGATAAGAAACTACAGCCATTGATATTGTGTACTTTGGATACAAAATGTAAATGAAATAGTTTAGAACACCCACTACACATACACACACACAAACACACATACCTTTTGTCTAGATCTCATAGTGCCAAATAATGCTTTGCAGGCAACTCTGGAGGAAAGGCATTGATAATCTAACAGAGCTGTGAACTCCACTAATAACAATACCAATATGACAAGGAGAATGTTCCCATTGGTGTAATGATGGTATGACTATTATAAGGGTAATCAGTTATTTCCTGATTGGGTTTGAGACTTTATCCATAAGAAAGAATAGTCCTAATACTTTAAACCTTGCCCAAAACCCAAGAATGAAGAGATCTTTGAGTCTAGAATAGGAGGGCACTGCTGAGCTATTTACATAGCATCAAACCACTCCAAAAATATCTATTTATATACCCACTGATAAAGGCTACTCTGAAACTTAAAGAAACCTGTCTTTGTAGTGAATAAAGTAAATAAGAAGACCCATTGATTTACAGGATGATAACAAAAGACAATTGAGGAATTTATTCCTAAATAAAGCATCCATGTCACGCCTGTAAGACTCTGTGAACATTGCAGAAGAGGAGGTGGGAAGAATGGAGCAGCCAAAGGATGCAGAGAGCACTGTAGAATGTTGTCTTCTAAGTGTGACACAGACCTTGTAACCATAAACTCACAGCACTTGTGTACACTACTACCAGATCCACAGAAGTCAAACCCTTCTAACAGCTAAGGGGAGGAAATACACTCATGTTATAGGGTAAGCCACATACTACTAATGGATTTGCAATCCACATATTCTGTGAGGGGAAACACACTACCTAGCTGTACACCTGCTAGTCAGCTCACCGGTCCCTGATAATGAGTTACAAACTCAGGATAACACATACAGTCCTTTGGGACATTAAAAAACCAAACTAGTAAATAGAGAAAAAAGATCTGTAGACAAAAGAAGGGGCTGGTAAGAAAAAATTATATAGAAAGGAGACATGATACTTAGTTTACATGCATGCAATTGTAGCACAACAAGATTTACTAATAAAAATAAACTTTTAAATGCAGCATATCCATGTGTTTTGCATACTGCCTGGAAGCATCTTCTGACTGACCTTGGGTGTCTTCACTCTTTGCATGCTCACAACCTTCAGGGTTTAGTAAGTTCTCTACACTTTGATAGATATACAGTGACCAAAGTGATGCTTCCAACAGAAGTCATAAAAAAATCTCTAATGAAAACACTCAAATGACTTCTTTCTTGCTTAACAAAGAATTCAAAATGACGTCATATATTGTCCGACCCTATGTACTTTCCCGAGTACTTTATGTTCAGCTGATTCTTATTTAAGGCTCTTGGTCATACTATTATATCTGTCTCCAACATGATCCCTCCAGATGTTTACAGAGCAGATATCCCAACCAGAATTATTTCACAATGCCACTTGATCATGATTATTTCTTATTTTTCTTTTTTAAATCATAGGATTTAAACAATTTTTTAAATTATGCATTAGTTAGTACTTTTATTAGTGTATCCCAAAGGCAGATGTGCTTACTTTTGTGATTACATAAATTGTGTTTGGTTCTTGTATCTCCAGTGATCAAATCATGACCAGCACACATTATATGTACACTAGTCCTTGAATGTACAAGATAAAGAACTTAATGCCTATGGTCCAAAATGTAAATCTAAGTAGATGTCTTCACTTTCTTTTTTTTTTTTTCCTTTATTTTGTATTTATTAAAAAAAAAACACAGTAAAAAGAATTTAAAATGTGGAAGAGTTAACAATAACTATATAGAGGATAAGAATGATAAGCATGGCTTATCAAGGGTAGACATACAAATAAGATTGCTACACCTATATTTTCTTTGTGTTCATCTTTCCCTCTGAATTTCAAATTAGAACTTATTTTAGAACCTGCCATTCCATGAAATCAGTGTCTGCTTTGGGTTTTCTTTTTGGATTGAAAACACATTTTATTCATAAAATATTTTTCAGTCATTTTGCTTTTCAAATCTACATGACCTTGGGAAGAGGAGGTTGTATTTTGATGTCAAGGTAATGATGCCATGCTTATCCTGCTACACCAATACTCATCTCTGTGAATTCATATACTTCAAAAAGAATTGCTATCCTTGGAACTTATTGGTTTGACAGAAATCAAATGTGCTTTAGAAAAAAAAATAAAGAAATCCCTCCATTCCTTCTTTTATGATGCATGCAGAAAACTAGTCTAAAAGAGAATAAAAAGGAATCAAAAAGTGTGATTGAAAGTCAAAGCAGATTACATTGATAGCATTTTTTTTAGCAAGTATATCTGAAAATGGTTGATTTGCCTGGACAATTCAAGCCTTCTTTATGCTAAAGTTAGCACATGACTTTATTGTTTCTTTAAGCTCACACTGCTTTGGTTGGGACATTCTGATAAATGTGAGTCAGTATTAGGCCACTACTTTATGTAATTAACCCTTACACACTTATTTAGCCAAAGTTTGTGAACCGTCAGCTATAACACTGAGGATAGAAGCTTAGACTTTTCCAATGAAAACTGTGAAGAGAATAGAGATTTTTGAAGAGGGTGATATTTGAGCTGACATTTGAATTCGTGAGTTACCTTTTAAAGAGAAGAGATCAACATATGGAAGCAGTTTTCGGGACAACACACACATTTTAATTGAATAGAGCAAATGATTTATTTGATTTTTTTTAAAGCCTAGCTCCACTTTCTACATCTTTGCTCACATTTCTTCTTCATGTCTTGATCTGGTCTCCTGAAAATGATCACATTTAATTGAATTTAATTGATTTGGGCACAAGATCCAAATCAAGAAAAAGAGTCATTGGAAGCCAGAATGATAGCTCAGTGGTTAAGAGTGCTTGCTGCTTTTCCAGAGGGTGAGAGTTTGACTCCCAGTTCTCACAGTAGGTGACTCACAACTGCCTGCAGCGCTAGCTCCAAGGAATCTGGCCCTTTCTTCTGACTTCCACATGTATCTTTACACGCATTCACATACAAAGTCACAGATACAGAAACACACAAACATACATAACACAAATAAATAGTCTCAGACATATTGCTATGACAATAGTAACAATCAAAGTTTGGAAATCAGAAGAATAAAATTTCAAGTGCATGCGTGAGTGTATGTGCACACCTTTTGGCCTCTGTGTTTGTATATATGTGTTGATGCATGTACACATACATGTGGAAGCCAGAAGCCCACTTCCACATCCATTCTTCAATGCTCACTTTGGTTTCTGAGTTGCAAGCTCACTTTTTCTGGAACTTAGGATCAGCTATTTGGCCAGCAAGCCTCAGGAATTACTCTGCCTCTGGCTCTCCTATGCTCAAATTACAAGCATATACTATCCCACCAGATCATTTTAATATGGGTTTTCATGAACACAATCAAGTCCTCAGCCTTGTGCACCAAATATTTATAGAATGATCCATCACAGAAGCTCTCAGAACTCTGTATTTAATAAGCCTCAGGATGAAGCCATGGTAGATTGCTAACTTGGTTTGCATTTCTCAGCACAGTTATGTTAAATAAGCCAAACACTTTTATTCTTATCCCCAGCCTTGCTGTTTGAATTCTAACTAATAAGGGGACAGTACCTCATCTTGTTTCTCTTTTTTTGCCCTAGAACATACCAGAATTTCTGTAACTGTGGACTAATAATAAATAATTATAAATTGTCATATTTATTTTAATATATTGATTTCACAGCCCTGATGGACAACACAGCATAGTACAAATATGTGAACATCTCAAAACGTCTTACTGCTTTTCCCTGTCCTGAGTTGGATGTGAGATGCTTGTGATAGTATTCATGATTTAAGTCAGCTTGTGGAACATGTCAAAAGAAGCACTTGTAGAAAAAAAAGTAGCATCTTGCTTTAGTTGCCCTGCCTCAGCAGGACAAATCCAGAGCAGAGTTCAATTAAAGGTAGCTTTGAAATCCTGTTTGTCCTAATACCCTTATCATATAGCTTTAACAGTCTTAGTGGGTAATAACAATACCCACTACAATACCAAGATTTTTGATAGGGTATCCCTGAAATGGCAACTAGAATCATCATTGGGAAAACTAAGTCAGAAAGATATTCCTATGTGTAAATGTCATGCATCTTCTAACTGCTAACGTGACATTGGCAGTAGAAACTATAGATAGTGTCACCCATTCCCTGCTCATCTCTCAATTCAAAAGTTGATGATAAGGTTAATGCTTCATTGGCTTTGTAAGTAGAAGTTTATTTTTAAGGCAGTGTGTGTGTGTAAACCACTATGCGGTATGTGTTGGAAGCTTTAAACACATTGTCACTTTTAATCTTTCCAACAAGATTGTTAGTACCTGTATATATTCCTTTCTGTGTCTCTGCAAACTATCAAAACAATTTACAAAGGCTTCTAAATCACCTGGCTTTAAAGCATAGTAAATACCCAACATGAGAACAAAAGAGAGGGCGCATGATCTTAAAATTCTAATAGATTAAAATGAGAAAAGCGGTAAGTAGGGAGGTGAGGGCTAAACTCCAGTCAGAAGCAGTATAATACTTAAGATAACAAAATCTAATGTGCATTGTCACCTGAGGACCGAGGACGGTGTGGAAATGCACATTCCAATTCAGTAAGTTTACTATAGAGATGGAAGTTCTGGGGGCTTCATCTTGAGTATTTAGGCTTTCATTCACTATATTATGCTGTGACCATGGGGAAATTGAATCTGTTTCACTAACTGATAGATGTTTGACTGTTAACTTGGAGTAAACTTACTCTGTATTTTTCTAGACATAACTTTTTCTTCAACCTTCTCAAGATTTTTAAAGTTTATTTTTAACTTTCAAAATATTAAGCTTATAGTGAAGCACTTAGGATTTTCTTCCTGTTCTTGTTCTTTCATTCACTGGGAAAGAAAAACACAAACAAGCAAAAGACACAGGGAACAAAGTATCAAAGAGATCCCCAGAGATCAGCATTGCTATATCAATGTTAACAAATTTTATCATGAATAAGAAGAAAAATACCCAAAGGAGTATTTTTTAATATTGTTTGGTTTGATTTCTTTTGTGCTTAGGACTCTTTTTCAAAACGTCCTATTTTGAGGATGTGGTTTCCCCAAGTCACATAGTTGTCTTCTAATATTTTTGCCTCACATATGATCATCAGACATGTTATCTTACCTAAAATAGCATCTTATTATTTTCTTTTCTATTGCTCTAATAAAATCCCATGACCAGGGCAACTTACAAAAAAATTTATTTAAGCTATGGTTTCAGAGTGGGAGTCCATAATTGTAAGAAGAGGCATGGCTACTAGAGCTGGGAAGATGAAAGGTCACATCTTGACACCCAAGCAGAAAGCAGAGAGAGTGAATTAAAAAAAGCATGAGTCTTTAGACTTCCAAACATGCCTACAATGGCATACTTCCTCCAAAAAGCCACACCTCCTAATTCTCCCCAAACCACACCACCAGGTGGGGACCAAGTATTCAAGCTACTGTGCTAATGGAGAATATTCTCACACAAAGACCAGAGCTTCCCGCACACACCTTTGTTACTCCTGACTCCTTAATCTAACAAATTCAGAAACTCACATCTATCTCAATCACATATTTCATGTATGCTCAATGACTGGCAAACTGAATACATGGAGTCTATACTTACCAAGGTCACAAATAAATACAAAGTGGAAGGAGATTAAGTAAATGTAGTGAATTGATTGATAAATTGATAAGATTTCTGATGAGTGTTTTCAACCAGATAGTGGAAGTAAAAGTTGTTTTTTTCAAGAGACCAGATCAAGACATGAGGAAGAAATGTGAGCTAAGAAGTAGAAAGTGGAGCTGGGCTTTAAAAAAAAAAATCAAATAAATCATTTTAATTGTGTAGTTACAATTGATAGCCACTCCTAATCAGAACATTTCTGCATTGAGAAAGCTGTGATAGACTAGTGAAAAAAAAAGCAGCTATAACGAAACAGCTAGTGTTTTCATAGTCATAAATGTGTAGACAACAAATGCACCTTTATATGGAAATTGTGTACAGAAGTAGCTTTGTAAGTGATTGCAAGACTTATGGCAAACAACAATTTTTTCCCATTAATTGCAATTGCCTGAGATAATCTATTAGTTTTGTTACCCTACAATTGTTTGCATGATAGTAAAAATTGCATACAACAACAAGAATGAAGCATATTGTGATAGCTGCTTAGACGGATACAGAACATGTGTCATAGAACTACGTGAAGTACATCTTCCCCATTTAAAACTTTGAAGTTGCTGTTTTGCTGCCCATCAAGTTGCATTTTTAAGTGGAAAACACTCGGTATGATAATAAAATAGACTATATTATACTTATCTATTATTTAATTAAAATATAATTATATTTCTCCCTTTCTTTCCTCTTTTCCATGCCTGACCCCTCACAAAGTTATGGTCTCCCCTTTTTTAACTATTGTTGTTACACATACATGTGCATAAAAAATGAAGAAGCATGTAAATACAACCTGCTGAATTGTTTCAGTTGCCTGTATTGGTATATAATAATCAGATCACTCACCCACAGAGAAGATTAAGTCTCCCTCTTGCAGAGTTTGTTAATTGCTTATAGCTCCTCATCAGGATCAGTGTCACATTAGATTTCCACTTAATTTGTGATGTCAACTGATACTGGAATTCTTCCTGTCTTGTGATTCAGCAGCTGTGATGCTGAATTCCATGGTGTAGTTTCCATGTTATATCTAGAAGACATAATCTCACAGATGACATCCTGGACCTTTGACTCTTGTAATTTTTCTGCTCCCTTTTCTGCTATATTCCCTGAGCCTCAAGAGTAGAAGTAAGGTTGTAGATGTACCAACAAATGTAGCATACCTCATTGATGTGGGAATGTCTTTCTGTATGCTGTGAAATAAAGGAAAAGTTTTTGGAGTATGGTGGGCACTGTAAAAGCAGACAGAGAAATAAGAAAATAGGTAGGAGAAGGAGGGATGAATCAGACCAATCCAGCAACCCACGTGGCAAGACAGAATCATAGAAATGGGTTGAATTAGGATGAAAGAACTAGCTAGCAATATGCCAAAGCCATAGGCCAAACAGCATTTAATTAACATTAGCATCTGAGTCATTTCTGAAGGAAAAGTGGCTGCAAGCAAGTCTGACCCATGGGGCTAGGCAATCTGGGACTGCAGATCTGTGGATCTGGACCCCTGCCAGATGAGCTAGAAACCTCGTGTTACACCTCATGGTCAGTTGCTGTCTGAATTTGACTAGTTATGACTTTCTATAATAGTCTCTTGCTTTCGAAAATGGCCCCTTTGATGAGGGGTAAATTCTAGACCTATCACTGGGCCACAGCACAAGATGTGAACATATATTATATTTAATGAAAACTTTCAAAATTTAATTATAGGATGAAGTATGAACCAAAAAATAATGAGGACTAAATTGTGCTGGACCTGTTTTTCTTCTTTTAAAACTATAAGATAATGAGAATAAAAATATGGTAAACTTTAAATTTGTTTTTATCTTACAAATAAAATGTACTACATTTTTCCCTTATTCTCATTGTTACATGCATTTGGGAAGTAGTTTTAAAGTCCAAGGTACATGAGCACTACTGTGAGAAGGATAACAGAGAGAGGCAGAAGAAGCTAAGCTAAAACATCACAAAGAGCTAAAACAAAATTATAACAAAATTAAGCATCAATAGTTTGAGCAAAAGCCTAAACAAATGATGCAATGATAAAAATCTTTTCCTCTATGCATATATAGAGAATTCTGGTTTAAAAAATCATAAATTGTGGCATCGTTGTTTAAAGACTTTGAACATTTCGATTAGTCATTCAAGGACTTACACTGTTAGCAAAGGTAAATTCACATCCTTGTCTGGTGTCGTCCTTGCACTTCCATCTGTGGAAGAGGATTCTGAACAATAAGTCCCAGACCCACGCATTTGCAATGTTCGTGACAAGCAGCATGAAAACTCTGGACCCACCAAGATCACCAACTGTGTGCTCTTCCTGTTCATGAGTTTTGAATGTCACTGCAATCATTCCTAAAGATTTAAAACTGATTTTAGATTATGTAAAATAAATTATTTTGTGAAAAGACAATAAAGAAGCAACTTAGTTTCATTCACATTTAAATAAAATAAAAAATAATCTTAAGGTTTCTCAGAAAATTGAGAATCAATCTCCCCAAGAACCCAGCAATACCACTTCTGGGTGTATACCCTAAAGAGGCACATTCACACTCCAAAGGTATTAGCTCAACTATGTTCATAGCAGCATTATTTGTAATAGCAAGAACCTGGAAACAACCTAGATGTCCCTCAACTGAAGAATGGATTAACAAACTGTGGTACA
>PVIH01004656.1:0-85834 GCA_004025045.1 Sigmodon hispidus | reverse complement strand
CCAATCAAGTACTAGTCAGCAGTAAGAAAAAATGATATCCTAAAATTTGCAGGCAAATGGATGGATTTGGAGAATATCCTCCTGAGCGAGGTATCACAATCTCAGAGAGATAAGCAGGGGATGTACTCACTCACTAGTGGTCTCTAAACAAACAAACAATAAAAAAAGCCAAACATGCCCAAGCGGCAAACCACAACCACTGAACAGCTTGGGATCAGAAACACCCTGGACTGACCCTTAGAACCCCACTCCAACTATAGGAACACCAGACTCACTCTTGAGGGAGGGGGGACAAAACTGGATTTGACCAGGAGTAGAGACTGATTCAAGCATTATTGGGTCAGTGAAACCATAGGACTGTCTGCTCTCTGCCAAGGGAGGGGATGGGGAGTTGCAGAGAAGAAAAATGACAAGATGTGGTGGGAGGAGGAAGGGACCTTGAATAAGGATATACAGGGATGGAAAAAAAAATTCAGAGGGAAAGCTGAACACAAAGTAAATATATGTGTAGCAATCTTATTTGCATTACCACCCTTGATAAGCCATGCTTATGATTCTTATCCTCTTTATAGTTATTGTTAACTTTTCCTCATTTTAAATTCATTTTACTGTTTTTTTGTTAAATACAAAATAAAGAAGAAAAAAAAAGAAAAAAAACCCAAAAATTCAAGGGAGGGAGGAGGTAAAAGGTGTGGAGAAGAGAGACTGGAAGGGGTGGGAGGGGGAAGGGAGCTTGAACAAGGATATACACAGATTAAAAAATATGACTTTATTCATAATAAAAAAAATTCAAGAGGATGTTTATATTTATAACTTAATAACAATTATTTTTTATTACATAATTAATTATTTAAGGTCTTCATACCATCTATTTCTAAAGGACTAAGAATGGTTTCAAGATTAAAATGAAGCTTGAACAGTTTAAAAGTAAATCAGAACAGATTTGATATGAAGAACAAATTTTTAAAAAATATGTAGCAGTTTTTGAATGTTTATGACTGAATGCAATTAAGTGTTTGAATTATATATATGTATATGTATATATAGATGTAGACACCTTAAATGTGAGTTCATTCTACAATTTTGCACTGTGTTCTAATCTTGCAAATGTTGTTGGAGCTTCTCTGTCCTGCTCTGTTCTGCAGCTTCTTCCAAATAATCACTCAAATGCTCATGTGAATTATAAATACTTGGCTGGTGCTTAGGCTTAATACTAACTAGCCCCTTCACTTAAATGAAGCAATGTTTCTTACCTATACTTTGCCACATGGTTTTCTATATGTCTTGCTTTCCTTAGAGCTGGCTGGCCTCTCTCACTTCACCACTCTCATTCTTTCCTTAGCTTAATTATCCTGCCCATACTTCCTGCCTGGCTACCAGCCAATCAGCTTGATTATTAACAATGAGAGAAACATACATTCATAGCATACAGAAGAACATCCCACAGCATTTTCCCCATTTTGTCTAATCAAAAATGAAAGTTTTAACTTTAACATATATATAATTTTAATATGTAATAAAAACAGCCATCAAGAATTCATTACAATATCTAGTCTACTTATATTTGGCAAAATTAAAGAAAATATTCTACTGTCTATTCTATCTTTGTGAATCTAAATTTTTATATCTAATTTACCTTTTATCATAATTAAGGAAAGCTATAATTGTAATTACCTAGCCTTTACCTCCATCAAAGGCCTGAGAAGGAAAATAATATTATTAACAACAGAGGCATTTGGCTGCCTAAACAGTTACCCAAAGTTTCTTTGGCTGGGGCATCAATCTTAAGCCTAGAGGATCTGAAAGGTTCTTTAGTGAAGCAGGAAAATTGAAGGACTGTCCAATATAGATTGGCAAAGTTTTTCAGTTGCTTTTCATAAAATATCTGGCAGTTTCTTCTGTGAAGCAGGAACCTGAAGGACCATCTTGCATTATTTGGCAAGGTTTAGTGGTCATTTTCCTGTGGGTTAAACATGTCCAGTTTATACAGTATACTATCAAGCAATCCAGGCAAGAGCAGTTTCTTGACAAAATTGCTAGCAATTTTATTGTGGCAACAATAAAAGTAAACTCCATAAAGAGTTTCTTTGATGCCCATCATCATCTTTGAAATGATTGATGCTGCTAGAAGCAGATGCATCTCATTGTTAAGAAAAATCTAAGTTCTTAAAACATTTTAAATGCGAGATTTTGTAGTCTTTTAAGCACTTCAAAATTATCTATCTAATTATATCTCCAATATATATTTGTATATTTAAAAGTGGTTATAATTTTGACTATTATAGATAACTATTAATCAAGATTGGGTTAGGTGTTCCTCTGGAGGGAGTGGGCTCCAAGGTGCCAGTACAAGGTGCTTCAGATCACAAGCTGTTCAGTGGTTATGTTTTGCAGCTTGAGAATGTTTTGCTTTTTGGTTAAAGTCCAATAACGAGTGAGTACATCCACTGCTTATCCTTCAGGGTTTGTGAAACCTCGCTCAGGAGGATATTCTCCTAATCTATCCATTTGCCTGCAAATTTTAGGATATCATTTTTCTTACTGCTGTTTAGTACTCCATTGTATAGATGTACCACAGTTTGTTAATCCATTCTTCAGTTGAGGGGCATCTAGGGTGTTTCCAGGTTTTTGCTATTACAAATAATGCTGCTATGAACATAGTTAAGCTAATGCTTTTGGAGTATGAATGTGCATCTTTAGTGTATATGCCCAATAGTGGTATTGCTTGATCCTTGGAAAGACTGATTCACAGTTTTCTGAGAAACCGCCATATTGCATTCCAGAGTGGCTGGACAAGTTTACACTCCCACCAACAATGGAGGAGTGTTCCCTGGCTCCGCCACCTCTCCAGCATAGGCTGTCATCTGTGTCTTTAATCTTAGCCATTTTGACAGGTGTAAGGTGGTATCTCAAAGTTGTTTTGATTTGCATTTCTCTGATGGCTAAAGATGTTGTGCACTTTTCAAGTGCCTATCAGCCATTTAAGATTCTTCTACTAAGAATTGCCTTTTTAGTTCTGAACTATATTTTTTGATTATGTTATTAACAGTTTTGGGCTCTAGTTTCTTGAGTTTTCTATATATTTTAGAAATCAGTCCTCTGTCACTTGTAGGGTTGGTGAAAATCTTTTCCCATTCTGTAGGTTATCATTTTGTCTTATTGATTGTGTCCTTGGCTTTACAGAAGCTTCTCAGTTTCAGGAGGTCTCACTTATTGATTGTTATGCTACTGGTGTTATATTTAGGAAGTGGTCACCAGCGCCAATACGTTGGATAGTATTTCCCACTTTCTTTTCCATCAAGTTCAGTGTGACTGGGTTTATGTTGGAGGCTTGGATCCACTTGGATTTGAGTTTTGTGCACGGTGATAGGCTTCGATCTATTTGCATTTTATACACACTACCATCCAGCTATGCCAACACCATTTGATAAAGATACTATCTTTATTCTATTGAATATTTTGGACTTCTTTGTCAAAGATTAGGTGATCATAGGTTTTTGGGTTAATGTCTGGATCTTCAATTTGATT
Source organism: Sigmodon hispidus (assembly GCA_004025045.1). Classification (NCBI taxonomy): domain Eukaryota; kingdom Metazoa; phylum Chordata; class Mammalia; order Rodentia; family Cricetidae; genus Sigmodon; species Sigmodon hispidus. The sequence continues at coordinate 82,306 of PVIH01004656.1, read as the reverse complement.
CCATTGTTCCATAAGTCTGTTTTATTGCCAGTACCAGGCTGTTTTTATTACTGTAGCTCTATAGTATAATTTGAATTCAGGGATGGTGATGCCTCCTGAGGTTCTTTTGTTGAGCAAAATTGTTTTGGCAAACCTGTCTTTCCTGTTATTCCAAATGAAATTGAGTATTGTTCTTTCAAGGTCTATAAAAAATTGTGTTGGGATTTTGATGGGAATTGCATTGAATCTGTAGATTGCTTTTCGTAGGATTGCCATTTTTATGATGTTGATCCTACCTATCCAGGAACATGGAAGATCTTTCCATTTTCTGACAGCCTCTTCAAATTCTTTCTTCAGTGATTTAAAGTTTCTGTCAAATAGATCTGTTACTTCTTTGGTTATAGTTACTCCAAGGTATTTAATCTTATTTGCAGCTATTATAAAAGGTGATGTTTCCCTTGTTTCTTTTTCAGCCCTTTAATCTTTAGTGTATAGGAGGGAGTGTATAGGAGGGCTACTGATTTCTTTGAGTTAATCTTATATCCTGAAGGTGTTTATCAGCTGTAGAAGTTCCCTGGTAGAATTTTGTTGGTCACTTATGTATACAGTCATATCATCTACAAATAGAGATAGTTTCACTTCTTCTTTTCCAATTTGTATCTCCTTACTCTCCTTTATTCTCTCATTCCTTTAGCTAAAACTTGAGAACTATATTGAATAGATAAGGGGAGAGAGGACAGACTTGTCTAGTTACTGATTTTAGTGGGATTGCTTTGAGTATGTGATACAAATGGGTGCAAAGGTATTTAAGGCAGGCATAGGAAGACAGATGAGGCAATAAAAGCAAAGAGGAGTGAGGCTGAGGATGCTCGAAGATAGCTGGGTGAGATTTGACTGTGGTGTTTCCTTTCTTTGATATTTCAGCCTTCCCAATATCTGGCTCTGAGTTTCTGTTATTACAACCAGAATTTGTGCAACTTTTGGCATCCAACTTTGGGGCACAAATCCCCCCCCTCCCCCCCCCCCCCGCAAAAAAAGCTGCTTCCTGGCCAGAGCAATTCATGGCTGAAAGTGTAGTTACCAGCTGGCTAATTACTGTTCTGAGCCTCTAGTCTGAGACAGATGGGCCACAGGTGTTTCCTTTTCACTTTTATCTGGGTAAGTTTTTCAGACGGTGGTGCAGTGGGGCTTTTTTTGTTTGTTTGTTTTTTGTTGTTGTTTTTCTCCTTTCAGACCATCCTTGGGCTGCTATCACACCAGGTAGCTGCCCCACTTCACAGTCATTTGTATTGTCACTGACAACTAGATTGGTGAGTAAATCAAATTTTTTTAAAGGGAAATTTGTTTAAGGTAATGGAGGATGTTTGGTCTTTCTGTGATCTTTCTCTAGATGATTTGATATTGGAACCAATAAAGAAAAAGATAAAGCAGAGGGGACTATACTAATTTATCATATTGTTTATTATGAATATTTTTGTTTGATTATTCTTGTTTTATCATTTAAAAACTCAGTTAATGAGAATGCCAAGAAAAAAGTCTTAGAAGAGCCTATTAAGAGAGAACACAAAGATATTCAAACCCAAATAGAGGAATATAAAAGAAAAAAAAACAATCTTAGCAATGACATCTAAGATTACATAAAAACGGTCTAAGGTTATCAAACAGCCAGCATTAATATATCCAGTAACTTTTTAAATAAATCACAAAATGATAAGAATAGTGCAGAAGTTAATTGGGCTCCAGTACAAATGTTAGAATTAAGAAGAGTCCAGGAAGCAATTGTGGCATATGGGATGCATTCACCATTTGTAAAACATAATGATAAACAGTTAGCCATCATGTAACTAGATCACCCCTAAGCACTGGTTAGATATGGTTACTGCTGTTTTAGATGCTGGGTCACTTTTACAATGGAAAATATGATGGAAGGAGGAGGCTAAAACAATAGAACTAAGAAGCAAGCCAGAGGCATAGAAGTCTCCCAAGACCAACTTCTTGAAGAAGGAGATTATGCTGGTATTGAAGGCAATTCTTATACAATGAACATACTCTGGATTTATATTGTATAGCACCATTAAATGCATGGGATCAGGTTGGATGAATAGGAAAGAAAACTGAATTCTTCACAAAAGTATTTCAAAGCCCAAAAGAATCTTTTACAAACTTTTTGCAGAGATTATCTGCAGTGGTAAACAGAATGGTACTGGATTCAGAAGCGAGGCTAATAATTGAATTGCTGGCTTTTGAGAATGCTAATACACAATGTAAAAGAATGCTTAAATCATTAAAAGCAAGGTCAGTACCCTTGGAAGATTGGATTCATGAGACAATCTAGAGCCTTATGTTGGTGATAACTAGGTAGGAAAGGTTCTTTCTAGAGTTATAAGCAAAAGGCAAAATATTAATTGCTACAATTGTGGAAAGCAAGGTCACCTAAAAAGAGATTGCAAACAAGGCATTCCCAGAAACAGTACCTTTGTTAAGCATAATCTCAAGAGAATGCTGCGCCCTTCTGGGAGTATGCAGAAAGTGTGTAAAAGGAAGCTACTGGACTAATGAATATAGGTCAGCAAGGGACAAATAAGGTAATGTTTTGCCTTCAGGAAATGCCCAAAGAGGGCTATCAAAAGTCCCCACCATTTAATCCAGTTCATCTCACACTGCCATTATGGAGGAAACACCTTGCTAGAACAATTAAAGAAGTTAAAACCTATTCTAAAAATACATATTACATTGAATGATAGAAAATCTATAGAAAAGAAAAAAACTCGGAAAAAAATTATAAAGAATATTTTGGGAAGTTTCTATTAATGAACAAAGGCCAAAGTTAAAAGTACAAATAAATGATGTTATTATTATTTAGGGGCAGATGTAACAATAATTTCACCAAAGTCATGGTATCCACATTAGCCACTTTAGGAGGTAAATGTTCAATTTTGGGGAACTGGGTCATTATCTAGGTTAAAAAAAAGAGTGCAAGATGGCTTGAGTGTATATGACAAGAAGGACATGGAGGAATATTAAAGCCATATGTGGCTAACATTGCTATAAATTTATGGGGATGAGATGTATTACAACAGTGGAACACACAGATTAACATTCCTTCAAACACAGAGATAAATCATCAAATAACACACGTTTCCAGAAGAAATATTAAAAGGTATTATGAGAAACAGTCACAGACCATTCAGGTTGTACAGAAACAAGGTACAATAGCTGCTGATCTTTCAAAGACACCCACAGCACTAGCTTTGAAATGGCTAACAGATAAGCCTATGTGGGTTTATCAATGGCCGTTTTTATTCTGACTATTTATAAAATAAAGTTCTTTTCTACCCCCCCCCTTTGCTCTCCCTCGCTTACTCTTCTCAATCCCTCACAATCAGCCTTCAGTCTCCCTCCTCCCCACCCCCTAATCCCCTCCCCTAAAATGGCAAGAAGTCCCAAGGTGGATCTGCTCAGCATCTAATCCAGGCAGGGCCAATTTCCTCATCCTAATGTCAAGACTGGGTTAGGTGTTCCTCTGGAGAGAATGAGCTATAAAGCGCTAGTTCATACACAGAAACACAGTCTGTTCCCTCCCTTTGAGGGTCCATATACCAACCAAGTTAGTGCACAGTTGCCTATCCTTGGAGGGCCTAGTTCCTTGTCTTGAAGGTTCACCCAGTGGCTGTTCTTAATTCAGTGAGCTTCCCGGAGCTTCAGCCAGCCATAACTGTGGGAATTTTCCTCAAAAGCTCTATCTTCTTGCTCATATAGAGTGTCCTCCCCTGCTCTCAGCTGGATCAGGAGCCCAGCCCAGTGCTCAGTCATGTATTTCTGCCCTCTACCTCTATTCATTGTTAGATGTAGGTTCTGTGATGACACTTGGGGTGGCTATTCATTCGATTATAGGGGTAGTTCTGTCTAAGCAACACCTTCACTATTGGCTGGAGACCTAGCTAGGGACATCCTGTGAGTTCTTGTAGGTTATACTAATACATAGTCTTTTTTCAACCCCACATTGGCTTGCTCTATTAAGATCTCCTTCTCTCTCTCTCTCTCTCTTTTTTTTTTCTCCTCCAGGCTTGGGAGATGGCTCAGCCATTAAAGGCTAGGCTCACAACCAAAAATATATCAATGGCCTTTAGCAACAGAGAAATTGCGGGCCTTAGAGCAGGTGGTACAAGAGCAGTTAAATTCTCAGCAGTTAACCATCAAAAAAATCCAAAGGAAACACGAAAATATACAATCTAGCCTCTGTGTACTTTGCATAATTACATGGCTTATTTTCTTCATATTACTTTACTATTCTTTTTAAGGACTTTATTATTTTAAATCTTTATTTTTAATCTAAGGCTGTATATAGTCTTTCTCTTCTCTTTCTTAAGACTATGCACATTTTTTGATACATACTGTGTCCTGTTTAGAAGTTTCTTTTGTCTGAATTGATTTCCATTGTGTATCTTTAACCCTTTGTCTTTAGGAGCAAAAGCCTTAACCAGCCCCATAGCACACTGCCAGGAGCTTGTACTGATAGCTTAAATTGACAGACAGTAGCTGGGAAAGTTCTCTCTGTACTGTGAACCCTGTGAGTGATTGGGGAAACTGTCAACATGTCGTTTCTCATGGTAGTTAGCAGCCAGCTCCATTTTGCAGATATCATGGCGTGCATGAGAGACTAGGAAGTGCAATGTAACTCCATTTTTGTGCTTTGGAAACTCTTTAAAGCTTTCTCAGGTTTTATGTTGAGTTCCATATGTAATTTTTATCATTAATTTATTTTAATAATAAATACAATATAAATTTATAGTTAATATAAGCCTCTGAGTGATAATTTGTGAAGCAACTGTCAGATACAATTATGACTTACAGTACAGAAAGCTCCATCTCCATTTACATGCAAACATATGCATATTCATTGTAATTTTAAACTCAAAATTAAAGAAAATAATAGTAGATCTATTGGTAGTAGTAAAGGTAATGGTAGATCTAATTGCTGACAGACTCTATCAATGTTTATCATAAGTAAGAAGGATGTTTTATGGGATGCTTACCTGAGTTCTACTTATATTTTGTTTTACTGATGGATAAACCAAATCTAAGGAAGCTGAGTAACTTCAACTTCATTTAGCTAAGGAGTTGATAAGCTAAGTTTCAATCCAAAATGCTCAGGCTTTTAAGTCCACCGGCTCAACAACTGGATGAGGACATTTTCACCCCACAAGGAGTCAGCACTACGTAAAAACATACTAGTTGAGCTTTTCACACCCTCCCCAGCTCTTTAAGATGTGTGGAGTTATTTCAATCTAAAAACAAAGAGACTGGGTTTTAGAATAAGTCTCCTTCAAGAGAGTTTGCATTGACAACTTAGTCTTTTTGCCTCATTCTCACCCATAAAATAAGATGGCTTTTTCCCAGGAGCTTTTATGATGATAATTAAATGAATCATAAGCCATATAGCAAGTATTTGGCAAGCAATGTATTTTCACTAAAAAGCCATTCATCAAAGATTTTATCTGAACTTTTTTTCTTTTTCTAAATTTTATTTATTTATTTATATTTATAGAATAAAGGTTTTTTCTCTTTTTTTTTATTCATGTATCCTCTTGTCCCAACTTCCTTCCCTCTCCCAACCCATCCTGGTCACCAACCGATCCTGGTCAGCCTTCAGCTTCTTTCCTCCCTCCTTATTCCTTCATCCCCTCCCCAGAAAGGGCAAGAGTTCTCCAGGTGGGTTAGCTCAGCATCCACTCCAGGCAAGTCTGATTTTATCATCCTAAAATCTAGACTGGGTTAGGTATTCCTCTAAAGGGAGTGGGCTCCAAAGTGCCAGTTCATTCACAGAAACACAGTCTGAACCCTCCCCTCCACATATTGTCCATGTTAGTGGACAGTTGCCTATCCTTGGAGGGCTTAGTATCCTTTCAAAATGGTTCCTAGGTGGCTGTTCTTGATTTAGTGAGCTCCTCAGAGTTCCAGCCAGCCATCACTGTGGGAATTTTCCTCATAATCCCTGTACCCTTGCTCATATAGACTCCCTCCCACCCTCTACCCCCATCTCTGCTATCAGCTGGACCAAGAACTCAGCCCAGTGCTCAGCCATGTATCTTTGCCTCTACCTCTATTTGTTGTTGGATGTAAGTTCTGTGATGGCTCTTGGGATGGTTATTCATTTGATTATAGGGGAAAGTCCTGTTTAGGTAACACCTTCACTATTGATTGGAGACCTAGGCAGGGACATCCTGTGGGTTCTTGGAGGTTTCTCTAGCACCCAGTCTTTTTCCAGCCCCACATTGGCTTCCTCTATTAAGATCTCCCTCCTTGTTGCTCCTTTCACTTAATCATCTCCTTCTCTTGTGATTTGTTCCCAACTCTTCTTGGTTGCAACCTCTTATGCCCCCAATTACCTAAGAAGATCTTCTCTATTTTCTCTCCCTAGGGGACTCTCTAGAAGTCTCTTTTAAGGTTCTTCAGATCCCAAGCTGTTCAGTAGTTGTGGTTTATAGCTTGGGTGTTCTTTGCTTTTTGTTTAAAGTCCACTCATAAGTGGGTACATCCCTTGCTTATCTTTCTTGGTTTGTGATGCCTTGACAGAAGAATATTCTCCAGATACATGCATTTGCCTGCAAATTTTAGGATATCTTTTTTTTTTAACTGCTGAGTAGTACTCCATTGTGTAGATGTCCAGTCTTTAGTCAAGGGTATACGAGTAGCTATGCTCCCCTACTAGAACCTCCAAACAAGCCCTCAAGGGCCTAACATTTTTTTCATGATGAAAATTGCAGTCTACATTGCAAATCTTAGTCTATACTGACTTTATAGATAGAATGATTTTTTTTCAAAAAGCCAAAAACTAGAGAATATGTATGTAAAACACATTTGCATAATTGGTAGAAATTAAACTGATGCCCAGATACACTATTTTTTACTAATAAAATATATTATTTCACAATGACACAGCAGGATTACATAAAATATGGTTGATATCAGACTGAGAACTTTATGAGCAAGAAAAGCTCAGCTGCCTCTTTTTAATCTTCTACAGTGTATGCAACACACGATTTTAGATGCAATCCTCAAAGATGAAAATTAACAGGTGATTATTTGAGGACACTATTAAACTACACCTCCCTTCTCTTTAATTTTTACCAGTTCCATTAACTAATGAATTATGCTTTGATTTAAGCATACTCATCTTGATCTCATTAACATAGTGCTTTGATTTCTTACAAAACTCATATCAAGGTAATTAAAGCAGGACGGAAGTTCAACAATGTAAAGTAGAATTGAAATCGTCTTGTCAGATCATACTATGGAACCTGAGATCAGTCATGCCATGAACTTCAACAATAGTTTGTATTTCTTCAGTGAGCTCAAGAACCATCTAATTCTGTACACACTGCCACTAATGTGATGTTTTCATTGGCTAAACTTATTTAAAGCAAGTTATCTCTGCCAGGCCTTTCCTATCTGTCAATTCTATTATAAAATACAGAGAAATACATAGTTATCATTCAGCTTTAGTGGATATTTTCACAATGTATAATAATGCTTTATTAAACTTTTATAAACTTTATTAAACTTTTCACTTTCCTTTTATTTGAGTTATTTAAATAAGACAGTAATCATTTTCATTTTTTATAGCAATGCCATGTTTCTTTTGATGTATCATCACATGTTGTTTAAACAAGTATATCTATACACAAAATGTAATAATGGGAGTATGTTCTTGAGGCTTAATATTTCAATATGATGTTTTTGATTTTTTATATTTATTTGTCTGTTGTTATCTCTTAGAAGTCTGATCTTTTCTACTGAGAGACAAAAAGGATCGTAAAGGGGAAAGGATGTAGGAAGGAATTCGGAGGAGTAGAGGGAGGGGAAGCTCTATTCATATAATATTGTATGAGCAAAGAATCTATGGTAACAAAGGGAGACATTTCATAAAAGCCTTCTCAATGATGCTGTTTCTAAGAGTCACTGTCAGACTCAGTGAGTATAACTTAGAGACAGACAATTCTGAAGCCACTGAAATTCTGAGCCATATTTCTTTAAGAACTCAGTGCAGCTCCCATCTGAGGGGTATAAAGTTGCTTAAACAGCTAGAGACTCAGATTAAGACTAAGTGCCATAGATCCAGGACAAAAATTTATCTAGGCTTTAGGAACTTAAAGGCTATATAATTTAGTACATAACTAAAAATTTCTCCTAAAGACATGCTTATTCAATGCAAATAAGCAGTCCTATAGTCAATGTTTCATTATTTTGACAGTGGAGGTATATCTGGATCTTAGATAGACAAAGAGAGACAAGATAGCTGGTATAACTATTTAAGCAAATATTTCAAAGCATGATCACAAGTTTTCAAGTACTTTGCCACCCTATGCTCCAAACTATTTAAATAAAGTCAATAGTTAAAATTTACCTTAATCTATTCATTTTTAAACATTTAAGTCTTTTAATGAGTTTTATACAATTACCAGATAATATGCTACAAATGCAACTTCACCTTGAAAATCAAAAGATAGAAATTTAAATGAGAACAATGTCGAAGTCTTAAATACTCCCCTGAGGTTTCTACAGTTGTGGCTTGACATGGTCTTTTATTTCTGGCTTTAGTGAAAGGATGTGGGACTGGGAGAGGGTTGTGACCTTTAGGACACATTTTTTTAAATGAAATTCAGGTTTGTGGTTTTGAATTATTTTCTCTTATTCCCCTAAAGACAAAAGGAATGACATTTAGTGATTGCTGAGTGTTTTATACATGTTAGATATGACATTTTTGTGTAATTTTATATTTAATTCTAACAAGAATCTTTTAAGGGACTTTTCTTAATAAAGCAACTAAATCTGGAAAAAAAAAAAAAAACCCTCTCCTGAGAGCTAACTCTCAGAAAAGTAGCTCATCTGTTAAAATGAACAATCCATATGTAGATATAAGTAAATTTTCACAAAGGATTTCCTAAGCAATCTATGGTCAAGAATTTTCACAAATACCTATAGGTCACCTAAGAATTAAGTACATATGTCTGTATGTTCATGGAATCCCTTCTTTATTGAGCACCCATAATGGAAATAGTGGAATTACTCATCTCTGTGTAGACTCAGCCTGGAATCTTAAATGCCATGTAAACTTATCCAACTAGGCCAAGAATGGAGGACCCTGTATACTCACAAGATAGAAAATATCACAATCAAGTAAAAAAGATAGCTCTATTCTAAAAAACTCTTAATGACCTCCTGGAGTTATAATTTACCAGAAGATAAAAATATTCTTCTCAAAGTTGTTTTGGTTTGCATTTCTCTGATGGTTAAAGAAGATGAGCACTTTTTCAGATGCCTTTCAGCCATTTGTAATTCTTCTGATGACAGCCTATGCTGGAGAGGATGCGGAGCAAGGAGAACACTCCTCCATTGTTGCTGGGAGTGTAAGCTTGTTCAGCCACTTTGGAATGTAATATGGCAGTTTCTCAGAAAATTGAGAATCAATCTCCCCAAGGACCCAGCAATACCACTTCTGGGTGTATACCCTAAAGATGCACAGTCACACTCCAAAGGCATTAGCTCAACTATGTTCATAGCAGCGTTATTTGTAATAGCAAGAACATGGAAACAACCTAGATGTCCCTCAACTGAAGAATAGATTAACACAATGTGGTATATCTACACAAGGAGTACTACTCAGCAGTAAGAAAAAATGATATCCTAAAATATGCAGGCAAATGGATGGACTTGGAGAATATCCTCCTGAGCGAGGTATCACAAACTCAGAAAGATAAGCAGGGGATGTACTCACTCATTAGTGGACTCTAAACAAACAAACAAACAAGAAAAAAGCAAAGCATCCTCAAGCTACAAACCACAACCACTGAACAGTTTGGGATCAGAAACACCTTGGACTGACTCCTTGGATCCCACTCCCTCTAGAGGAACACCTGACTCAGTCTTGATGTTGGGGGGAGAAAAATGGATCTGCCAGGAGTCGAGGCTGAACTAAGCAATATTGGGACAGTGGGACCTTGGGAATGCCTGCCTCCTGCCCAGGGAGGAGATCGGGAGTTGTGGAGAAGAGACAATGACCTGATGTGGTGGGAGGGGGAAGGGACCTTGAATAAGGATACACAAGGATAGAAAGTGTGACTTCTTTGTTCATAATAATAAAAAATATATTCTTCATGGCAAAATTACATGTATAAGATCAGGGACATAATTCAGCAATCATTCGAATGAAAAAAATACATACATATAAAAATAAATTATAAAATCTGCACACTGGTTTTTAAAAATTAACCAAGACTGTGCTTTTAAAATAGGAATTTAGTGTTCCATCTTTCAGATGACTGTGTGTGTAGAGTAGCCATGCTCTCTGCACTGTTGCTATAGTTGTATAGTATTTTATACCTAGAGTTCTGTAGAGTGGTTACATACTTCCTCATCTGTCTCAGTAGAATATAAGCAACTTGACATGGGTAGCCCTGGCTACCTCTTACCTGTAATTCCTCTGTGTCTTGCACATAGACTCTCACTAAACACTTGAAAAGTAGCAGGAGAGAAACCAAGGCATTGTAATCTCTAAATATGTGCATGAGGCAGCAGATGGCTGGCAGCGGAAGCAGAATTTTGGACCGGGTATATAATTCTTAACCAGAAATTTTCTGAAAATTTGAGGAAAACCCAAGTATCCTCCAGAAGTAATGAAAATTGCTATAGTTTCCTGAAGTATCTCAACTCACCACACATGGAAAGACTAAGTGTAATCTTCTAATAGATTTATTTTATTGCAATGTATATTATTTTTGTATGCATACTTGCTTAATTTATTTTTTATGGTACTGGAATGGATTTACTCACAGGAATTCCTTTTTCTGGAGTGATCTAAGCTTTGAAACCCTCTTCCTACTGTACTCTTAATTTCACGTGTTGAACCATTTTTATTGACGGGGGGGGGGGTTAGCCTGTTAGAAATCTTAATGTTTCCTTAATATCTCCAAGTGAGCCTGAATAAGGAAATTTGTCCTTTCTCCTGGCTGTCACTGGTCACTTGCCTATACACGCAACGTGGGCTCCTAACTCTCCTAGTGCTTCCACAAGCATATGCTAGCATATCAAGTTTATGTTTTCCCTATTGGAACACAGAAATCTTGACATAAAAGGCCATATTCTATAGCTTTTGTTGGCCTTGAGCTCCAGGCCAATATCTCTTGACTATATTCAATGTGTTTGCTAGTAAAAATAAAAATATTATTATGCATTTAGAATGTTATTTAATATTCAAACCCCTTATAATATTTTAATGATTTGTCAAAAATGATGCTATGTATTATGAGAAAAATTTTGAACATTTTTTTCCTAGGGATGAGGATAATGGCCATAAAGAGGCAACTATAAGAAACTGCTGCATTAGGCAATATTTTTCTTGGTCAAGTAGCTGAGTCTGCAGTACTAAGACTTAGGCAACCCTGTCTAAGCCATCAGCATTGTATAGAAGCATAAAGTGACTTTCTAAATTGCAATTTTCAGGGAGGTAAAAAAGAAGTTGATGGAGCACAGCTTAAATCCAAAGAAACTAGATTTGAAGACAGAAATAAAATTAGACCTTATGGTACCTGAATGTAGGGCACCATGATAGCATATAAAAATGAGGAGGTGGGTTTTGGAAATTGGTGGTGGGTAGAGTCTGAGTAATTTTGAAGAACGTAATGGAAAAAACAATGTGTTTTCTTAAACAGAAAGTTGGCATAAATATAGGTGTTAAATATTATTGTAAGGGCTGTAGTGGAATTTAGGAGAATGGTAATAAAAAGTGATATCTGCTTAGAGGATGGATTTGCCATAACAAGCAAATAGTTGGTAAAGTTAAGCTACTAAAAGTACACCTGGTGGGGATTCGGAAGGGAAATAATGATTGTGAAAAGGGATTATCCTAATATAATTAAAGAAATCTTACCTAAGTTATATCCTACCAATTTGAAGAAAGTATAAGTACTAAGCAATGAATTTAGATATTTGAGAGATTCTTAAGCAGAGTGTTAAAGGTGAGTCTTGGTTTCTTGTTACTTGTATCAATAAGAATATGAGAAGAAACTTTTTTACAAAAAATGAAGAAAGCACTGTTCATCAGAAATGAGCCAAACTTGATGATTTAAAGAATTTTCAGTTTTATGGATTTCAAAACATGCTACATTAGGAACTTGTTGTGAAAGTGATGAAGCCAAGAGCTGTTCTGTTACTGCTTCTGATAACCTGAGGTCATGTCATCTACTAACAAATGGGAGGTTTACAAGCTACTATGTGTATGAACCATAGTTCTATCCCCTTTCTGTAGGCCCCTGCATGACCTTTCCATACACTCTAAGCCATGAGGCAAAGGCCTATGGACTGATGGCTGTACATTCTGTGCTTAACACTCAGTTACAGTCAGTTTCTGGTTTCCTGCCAGTAGAGGTTAGAACAGATGAGTTTAACTTAGAACAGGTGAGCCTAAGTTGTTTGCTACAAGTCAGTAATTTCCAGCCACCTGGGGAATTTTCACCTGTGTTCTGCCTCGGGTATAAAAGTCTGAGCCCAAGTCTTAATAAACGGTATTCAGCATTCTCCTTGCATGAATGACTCAGTAGTCTGTGTGTCTGTGTGTCTTTTAGTCTCCAGGCCTGGGCCTGACTCATGAATGATACAGGTAGCCCAGGCAAGCAGGAGGTACACCTTTCTTCTCTTCTGCCCATTTTACAAGTCAGAACATGAATGAAATTGTTCAAGAAAGCCCCTTTTCCATACAATTCTTAAGCATGAGTCTTGGGTACTCTAGAAAACTTACAGTGGTAGTTTGTATAACATCTTCTTTCCAAACATACCCATGTTGTAAATTTTAGACTTGTAAATATATTGCTTTCCATGGCAAAGTAGATTTGCAGAAGGGCATAAGTTAAGGGTACTTATAAACCCTTTGATTACCATTTGGTACCAGCATGATCACAAAAGATTTTACAGAGAATGAGCATAGGAGGGATAGATGATGAGATAATGCATTATGAGGCTTACATAAGTATGATATACACTATTATCATGGTTATGCAACAAACTTCTGGACTAACAAGGCAGATTGAAGTCTGCATCAATGCTGACATGGGTTGAGATTTCTTGAGCTCTCTAGATGGGTGACCTTATGTAGAATCTTTCCCTCCTTTTGTATTTTCCTTTCTCTTAATCCAAGGGACAAATGGGGAAAAAGTAGATTTTTACCCATATCTTTCTTAAGAAACTCATCCTGACAATACTTCAGTTTTAACCATGGAATCCTCACTTAGAACTATGAAAATACTTAATTCAAATCATTTTAAGATGTCAAATTTGTAATAATTGGACACAGAAGTAATAGAAATCAAGCATGTAAAAAGTGAGACAATGAAAAAGAACCACAGGCTTTATTTTCCAAATGTCCAAATAGACAAGAGAAATAGGGATGACAAGAAAAGAGCAAGAGCCTCACTATGAGGCAGGGGTACCCACAATGCAAGCTTTGTCAATGAGAAATGTAGTGAGAATCAGGCATTATTCAACTTGACCTAGAGGTATGGCCTTTGGGCCTTAAAGACCCATGTACAGTGTGTGACCAAGCCAGTGTAAGACTGGGTGTAACCATCCCTGCTTCCTGTTTGCTCCCTCACATTCTTGAAGAGAGGTCCAGCCCCACCACCACATGGACCAGTCCAACTTTCCAGGAATTGCCCTATGGTTCAATATCTTGTATCAGTGAGTGCTTCATATAAACCCCTTAATAAATACTAATATTTTTATATAATCAGTTCCTAGTGATTAATTCCTACTATACCTGGCACACAGCATGAGGCACCATTTGTTGTCAGAAGTTTCTGACCTGTCTAGCCCAGCCTAACTCCACAGTCCAAATAAAGCTCTGTTGCCCATCGCATGGTCTACCTCAAAGTTTGGACCGGCAACCCCACTTGGTCCCAAGTAATTACACAAAGGCTTCTATTAGTTACATGTTATTCAGCCTATGGCTCAGTCTTATTGTTAGCTGCTCTCACATCTAAACTCAACCCACTTCTATTAATCTGCCTTGCCATGTGGCTCATGGCTTACCTGAATTCCATTACATATTGCTTCTTAGGCAGTTGGATCAAATCTATCCTGACTCTACCCTCCTTCCCCTATATCTATGCTTGAATTTCCCACCTGCTTCTAAACTGCTCTGCCCTAGGCTAAAACAATTTCTTTATTATCCAATGATATTTGCAACATATATAAAGACATTCCCCATCAAAGAAGTAGTATGTCAACAGTCATAAATAATGTAGCTTGTTATATGAACACTAGTAATTAATACTGTGAACTTTGACATACATCTAGATTTAGAACTGGATAGCAATAGATACAAAATTTAGTTTGTTTCTACTCATGAGGAAAAGAGAACAAAATGGAGTTTAATTTTCCTTCTTGTGGCTTAAATTTGCTCATTCAATTATTTGTCTTGTAGCATCAGTGTAAAGTCGACAAGGCAGGAGGAATGGGGTAGATTTTTTTTTAAGCACATGAACAGATTCTCATACAAAATGTTCTTTGCTTTTTTGTTTGCTTGTTTGGGGAGAGACATTTTCTTTTCTTTTTAACCCATTCAGCAAGTGCACTGAAATCATAGATCCTAGACAAATACATATATATGTCAAAAACTGAGAATAAAATTTGGAAAAGAATGTTTAATGGCTGGAGGAGATAGTTAAAAGTAGTCACCTAGAAGATAATGAAGATTAGATAAAAAAAAATGTCAGTCAACATTAAAAAGTCCATTTTGTGATTAGTAATTTTAACTAAGATCAGTCAATATACTTTTGTGTCGATTTGTGGTTGTAAAGATTCATGTAAAAAGTTGGTACAGGTATAAAATCGCATCTTAAGCAAAGTAATTCAACAGAGAGATCAGTAAGGTTGTTGGAAATGTATGTAAAGACATTATGACAACATCTCAAAAGGAAATAAAACCGAATTTAATGAATAAAGAATAAGACACAGGAAAAGAGGTAGGAAAAGTGTTTGCCAGTGTTAGTGGGATCAAGATATTGTTAGAAGTGAAGAACCAAACTACAAATACAACACAGGAGGTAGTACATGGCAAATGTTATACTTGCATTTGACATGCACTTATTTATAGTGCAAAGTCAAGAATCTGTGGGTAGTTAAGGTAAGATGGTCAGATCATTTGAGGTAAGCAACAGGGAGCAAGGGGCCCTGCCACTGCTGGTTTTTTACCCCAGATATTTGTAAATTATGGGATGTAGATTCCAGTTTAGAATGGGCTTATCAGTAAAGACAGTTTTTGTTTTGTTGTGCTTTGTTAATTTTATGTTTCAGTATTTTAATGAATGATTAAGTGACCTACAGCAAGTTGAAGAGCTTATTTTGATCCTTTCATTAACAGTTACTGTAGTTTAAAATTCAAAGGAGAGTTTAATATACATATAGCTAGCTCATATTGTTGAAATGACTATTGGATGGATACTATTAACAATGATAGTCTCATCTTCAAATTCCTAGATGTTGCAGAATTCTAGGAAACACACAGTTGTTAAATAAAAATGTGCTAACTTGAAATAAGTGCTCCTATATGCATATATATGTCAACTAAAGTCACAGTTGTAGCCAGTGTTGTCTTATGTTAGTCAAATGTTTAGAAAATCAGCTTGAGAACATCAGTCTAAGACTGCTCATTTGCTTAAGAAAAAGCTCATATTTAATTTCTCCTTTGCTCACTTCTCAAGCAGACAGAATTGTTAATAATGCATTATCCAGAAAGTGTAACCATTTATCAGTTTTACAATTTAGAACATAGCAAAAATTAATACTTAATTGGGGAAACTATTTCCTTATTTCAGACAAATGTTCTTAATGTTTTTTATTGGCTATTCATCATTCAAATGTCTGAATGCATCATCTCTCAGCAAGTAATGAATTTTATGTTTTTCCTTTTTTATTATGAATAAAGTCTCACTTTTTATCCATGTATCCCCTTGTTCAAACTCCCTTCACCATCCCACCATTCCCAGTCAATCTTTCTTTTCACCAGCTCCTTATCTCCTCCTCAGCATGGGCAGGAATTCTCATGGTCTCAAGGTGGCTTACTTCAGCATCCTCTCTAGGCAGACCTGCTTTCCTCATCCCAACATAAAGACTGGGTCAGGTGTTCCTCTGGAAAGAATGGAATCCAAGGAGCCTGTCCAAGGTGTTTCAGATCTCAAGCTGTTCAGTGGTTGCGGGTTCTAGCTTAGACATGCTTAGTTTTGTTGATGTTGTTTGGGTTTTTGGATTTTTTGTTTGTTTGTTTTTAAAATCCACTAATGAGTGAGTGCATTAGCCTTCTGGGTTTCTGATACCTCGCTCAGGAGGTTATTCTCCAAATCCATCCATTTGCCTGAAAATTTTACAATATCATTTTTTCTTAGTGCTGATTAGTACTCCATTGTGTAGATGTGCCACAGTGTGTTAAACCATTCTTCAGTTGAGGGGCATCTAGGTTGTTTCCAGATTCTTGCTATTACAAATAATGCTGCTATGAACATAGTGGAACTAATGCCTTTGAAATGCAAATGTGCATCTTTAGGGTATATACCCAATAGAGGTATTCCTGGGTCCTTGTGGAGACTGATTCCCAGTTTTCTGAAAAACCACCACACTGCATTTCAAAATGGCTGAACAAGCTTACAATCCCACCAACAATGGAGGAGTGTTCACCTTGCTCTGCAACCTCTCCAGCATAGGCTATCATCTGTGTCTTTTATCTTAGCCAATCTGACAGGTATAAGGTGGTATCTCAAAGTTGTTTTGATTTGCATTTCCCTGATGGCTAAAGATGTTGAGCACTTTTTCAAGTGCCTGTCAGCCATTTGAAATTCTTCTAATGAGAATTCCCTTTTTAATTCCGAACCCCATTTTTTGATTGTGTTATTCAAGGTTATGGAACCTAGTTTCTTGAGTTCTCTATATATTTTAGAGATAAGTCCTATGTCACTTGTAGGGTTGGTGAAAATCTTTTCCCATTCTGTAGGCTGTCATTTAGTCTTATTGACTGTGTCCATGACTTTACAGAAGCTTCTCAGTTTCAGGAGGTCCCACTTATTGATTGTTGTTCTTAGTGTCCGTGCTACTAGTGTTATACTTAGGAAGTGATCACCTGTGCCATGCATTGGAGGGTATTTCCAATGTTTCCTATCAAGTTCAATGTGAATGGGTTTCTGTTGAGGTCTTTGATCCACTTGGATATGAGTTTTGTACACAGTGAAAGGCTTGGATCTATTTGCATTTTTCTACACACTACCACCCAGTTACGCCAATACCATTTGATAAAGATGCTATCTTTTTTCCATTGAATATTTTGGGCTTCTTTGTCAAAGATCAGGTGTTCATAGGTTTTTGGGTTAATGTCCAGATTTCAGTTTAATTCCATTGATCCACAAGTCTGTTTTTATGCCAGTACCAGGCTGTTTTTATTACTGTAGCTCTATAGTATAACTTGAAGTCAGTGATGGTGATTCCTCCTGAGGTTCTTTTGTTGAGAAAAATTGTTTTGACAATCCTCGCTTTCCAGTTATTACAAATGAAATGGAGTATTGTTCTTTCAAGTTCTGTAAAAAATGTGTTGGGATTTTGATGGGCAGTGCATTGAGTCTATAGATTGCTTTTGGTAGAATTGCCATTTTTACTATGTTGATCCTACCTACTATCCAGGAGCATGGGAGATCTTTCCATTTTCTAACAGCCTCTTCAATTTCTTTCTTCAGAGATTTAAAGCTTTTGTCAAATAGATCTGTTACTTCTATACTTATAGGTACCCCATGGTATTTAAAGCTATTTGTAGCTATTATAAAGGATGATGTTTTCCTTATTTCTTTTTCAGCTCTTTTATCTTTGTGTAAAGGAGGGCTACTGATTTCTTTGAGTTAATCTTGTATCCTGCTACATTGCTGAAGGTGGTTATCAGATGTAGAACTTCCCTGGTAGAATTTTGTGGATCACTTATATATACAACCATATCATCTGCAAATAGAGATAGTTTTGCTTCTTCTTTTCCAATTTGTATCCACTTAATTTCCTTATGTTCTCTTATTGCTTTAGCTAAAACTTCAAGAACTATATTGAATAGATAAGGGGAGAGAGGACATCCTTGTCTAGTTCCTGATTTAAGTGAGATTGCCTTGAGTATTTCTCCATTTACTTTTTTGTTGGCTGTTTGCTTCTTGTAAATCACTTTTATTTTCACTGTATTCCTGATCTTTCCAGGACTTTTACCATAAAAGAGTGTTGCATTTTGTTAAAGGCTTTTTTCAGAGTCTATAAAATCCTAATCTGTTTTTTTTCCTTTACCTTGTTTATGTAATGGATGACAAGTATGGTTCTTCATACGTTGAACCATCCCTGCATTTCTGAGATGAAGCCTACTTGATCATGGTGGATGATATTTTTTATATGTTGTTGTATATGGTTTGCCAGAATTTTGCTGAGAATTTTTGCATCAACATTCATGAGGAAAATTGGTCTGTAATTTCCTTTCTTTGTTGTATCTTTGAGTGGCTTGGGTATTAGGGTAACTGTGGCCTTATAAAAAGAGTTTGGAAATATTCCTTCAGTTTCTACTGTGTGAAACAGTTTGAGGAGTATTGATAGTAGTTCTTCCTTGAATGCCTGGTAGAATTCTGCACTGAAACCATCTGGACCTGGGTTTTTTTACTTGCCAGGCTTTTAATGACAGCTTCAATTTCCTTTACGCTATAGATCTGTTTAGATAATTAATCATATCTTGATTTAATTTTGGCAAATGGTACCTGTCCAAAAAGCTGTCCATTTCTTCTAGGTATTCCATTTGTGTGGAGTATAGATTTTCAAAGTATAACCTAATAAGTCTCCAGATTTCCTGGGGGTCTGTTGTTATGTCCCTCTTTTCATTTCTGATTTTGTTGATTTGAATACTCTTTGCTTTTTGGTTAGTTTGGACAAGGTTTTATTTATTGTGTTGACTTTTTCAAAGAACCAACTCTTTGATTCATTGTATTGTTCTTTTTGTTTCAATTGTATTGACTTTAGCTTTAAGTTTGATTATTTCCTGCCATCTACTTCTATGTGAGTTTGCTTCTAATTGTTCTAAGGCTTTTAGCTGTGCTGTTAGTTCTCTAGTGTGAGATTTCTGTAGGATTTTCATATAGGCATCTAATGCTATGAATTTTCCTCTTAAGCCTGCTTTCATTGTGTCCCATATGTTTGGCTGTGTTGTGAATTAATTTTTGTTAAATTCTAGGAAGACTTTGATTTCTTTCTTAATTTCTTCCTTGACCCAGAGGTGGTTAAGTTGAGTGATGTTTAGTTTCCATGACTTGGTAGGCTTCCTGTGACTTTTGATGTTGTTAAACTCTAACTTTAGGCCATGGTTGTCTGATATTATACAAGGGGTTATTTCCATTTTTTGTATCTATTGATATTTGCTTTATGAACAATTATGTGGTCAATTTTAGAGAAAGTTCCATGTGGTCTTGAGAAATAGTATATTCTTTTGTGTTTGAGTAGAAACTTCTGTAAATATCTATTAAATCCATTTGTATCATAACCTCTGTTAGACCCCTTAGTTCACTGTTGAGTCTCTGTCTGATGAACTAACCAATGGTGAAAGTGGGGTATTGAAGTCTCCCACTACTAGAGTGCAAGAATTGATGTGGGATTTGAGCTTCAGTAGTGTTTCTTTTACATTAATGTGTGCCCTTATATTAGGGGCATAAATATTCAGGAATGAAATTTCATCTTGATCAATTTTTCCTGAGATGAATAAATAATGTCCATCCTAGTCTCTTTTAATTAATTTTAATTTAGGTATTGTTTAAGTCTGACTTTGTCACGAAACATCTTGTTTACCCCATCTATGGTGATTGATAGTTTTGCTGGGTATAGTAGTCTAGGTTGGCAGCCATGCTCATTTAGTGTCTGTATAACTTATGACCAGGACCTTCTTGCTTTCATATTTTCCATTGAATAGTCTGATGTAATTCTGATGGGTCTGCCTTTATAGGTAAGTTGGCCTTTTCTTTCTTTCTTTTTTTTTTTTAAAAAAACTTTATTTATTTATTTATTTGCCTTGGTGTTTGCCTGGAACTGGAACTACAGACAGTTGTTAGCTGCCATGTGGGTGCTGGGAATCAAACCCGGGTCCTCTGGAAGAGCAGACGGTACTCTTAACCGCTGAGCCATCTCTCCAGCCCCGGGCCTTTTCTTTTGTAGCCCTTAAAATTTTTCTTTGATCAGGATGTATTGTGGCTTGATTATTAAGTGGTGAGCAAACTTTTTTGGTGGGTCAAATCTATTTGGTGTCCTGTAAGCTTCTTATATCTTTATAGGCATTTCCTTCTTTAGGTTGGGAAAGTTTCCTTCTATTAATTTATTGAATACAATATCTATGCCTTCGAGCTGGTATTATTCTCCGTATATTGCTATTATTCTCAGGTTAGGTCTTTTATGGTGTCCCAAATTTCCTGAACATTTTGTGTTATGGCTTTTTTGGTTTTAGTGTTTTCTTTGACTGATGTATCCATTTCCATATTGAGCCTTCTACTTCATAGATTGTCTCTTCCATGTCTTGGATTCTGTTGCTCATACTTGTATCTTTAGTTCTAGCTCTTATTTCAGATTTTCTATTTCTACCTTTGCCTCATTATGTGCCTTTTTTATTGCTTCTATTTTAATTTTAAGTTCCTGAAATATTTCTTTCACTTTTTGGATTTCCTTTTTTTGTTTTGTTTTGTTTGTTTGTTTGTTTGTTTTTTCAAGGATTTGTTCATTTTTTTTCCAATTTTTTTGTTTGTATTTTCTTCTATATCTTTAAGGAAATTTTTATATCGACTTTTAAGGTTTCTATCATCTTCATAAAGGTGTTTTTGCTATTGTTTCCTTCTGTTTCCTTTTCATTGCTGTGTTCAGGTCTTAGTGTTATAGAACCACTAGTTTTATCGGTGTTGCCTTGTCATTGTTTATATTGTTACCTGTATTCTTGTACTGGCATCTGCCCATGGCTTCAGTGGTTCACACTTACTCAGATCCTGGTCAGTTGTGTCTTGTCTGCTCTGAGCAAGGGATCTGCACATTCTCTGACTCCACTCTGTACAAGTGTCTGAGTTTCAGAAGCATCTGTCCATCTCAGATGATGCCGTTCACCATGGTCACAGGACCTCGCATAGCCAGGTCCTGTTTTATGAGCTCCTGGAAGAGACCCCTCCCAGTTAAAACGTAGGGCCTGTCTGATAGCAAGAGTGTGAAATCAGGACCATGGGTATGACCCTGGCCCTGGAGAGGGATTCTCCAGAAAGGCAGCCTAGGAGCTGGAATCTGCTCACCTCTGATTCTACTCTGGACACTGGTCTAAGTTTCAAAGGCATCAGTCCATCTCTGATCCAGCAATGCCTTTTAAATGTGTTATAGATTATGTAAATCAAATAGGGGAATATACCCCAATATCCTATACACGTTTTTAATACATTATTTAAACTCAAGAACATTTAAATCCAGAAAAGTTTTACTACTCATCCTTCATGGCCAGTCTAAAGGACTCTTTCCCACCATTGGAAAAAATCTTATTATATAAATCTCTTAGAAAGCATACATCCAAACTTGTTCTTTGACCAGACCACCTCTTTACAAAACAAAGAAGCACACATTGGCCCATTGATTAAGTGATTGTCCAGGTGGTATTTATCTGCCTATAATACAAAAGCTGTAGAGGACAGCTATTGTGTTCATTCTTTCTCTAAGAGAACATGATGTCTATGAAGTAGGTATTCAAGGACTAAAACAGAAACAAAATGAGTTTTCTGCTGCCTTCACTGTCTAGGCAGGTCTTTGCAGTGAACAACTCTCACTGCATAGTCATGTAAGTAGTCCATGACTCTTCATACACTCAATCTTTCACAAACTATGCAGCTAAACAAAAACAATTTCAAGAATACATATACAGAAAAAAATTGTATCCTCTCTTTCTGCTCTTTGTTTAAGTTTCTAAACATACTCTCCTGTCTTTTTGCTTTGAGAAATGATTTATGGAATTTTACTTTATAAGAAGTCAATCAAATTCTAAAGGTATTATAATGCTTCACACACATGCTTCAAATGTCAGTAGTTGCCACTCTCTTGATTCTGATTTATGTGACAGGAAAGTCTATCATTTCTATTATTTCATTCACTAAATGATCTTGTCTATAGTACAAACTACTTCTTCCCTGAATATTCTGGAATATCTTGCAAATAGTGAATGGGCAGAAACAGAATGAATGAGTAGGCATTGTTTGAAGCAGAGAAACCATAAACAGGAACATGATGAAGTTTGGAGTACTTTTCTTTGCTGTTAGAGTCCTTCATCATTCTGTGTCAGTGCTGTGAGGACAGGACAATGCTATCTTGGCAGCCTGAGGACTTTCCCTTGGCTCAGGCCAAACTGGAGCTCATAGCCTCAATGCTGAAATGAATTTCAAGACTTGTCAGTTCAGTGAAGCAGAGTTGTGGATTTTGATTAAAGACATTTTAATGCAGATTTAACAGTCATGCTTTAAAAAGTAGGGGTAGACATAAGACAGAAAGGCTCATATAGATGGAGGATATTTGCTTTCCCATAGAACAGAGAAGAGTAAAATTACCAAGTGTAGATATGGACTTCTCCAAGTTCCAGTAAACAATTAATTATCTTAGTATTGGACATATATTTTATTTTAGTGAATCTCATGCTACCATCTCAGGTGGTCACTATGAAGTCTATATCTCTTCTGTCTTGGAGAAGAGGTAGATTTTAATAGAATTATAATATAATAAGATAAAATCTGAAGTCACTAGAATTTTGCAAGGTGGTTAGTGACTGAAATCTGGGGTTTCTGGTGAGATTCCTAGAAAACTGTAGGTTCATGGCCAAGAAGAGTTCCAATTGCACTGGAACCTGTGTTAGCAAGGACTCCAACCAGAATTCTGAATGAGGGCTTCTTTCCCTTTCTCAGATTACTAAGATCTTTTTCCCTGCCTTTCTATCCTCCCTCACTTTCAGCAACTGTTTTGACACAGAGGAGGACCTGGGTTGCTGATGGCAACCTGCATTTGTGAAATGAAGACTGCCTAAAGCTTATTTTCTCTAAGGAGAAAGATTGCATACAGTCTATTTTTCCCTCAATGGTCCCATGGGCACAGCACCAGATTGCCATGCATATTGAGATTTTTCTCATCCCGTCGAGACATCACCGCTGCCCCCTCAGAGCGTAGGTGGGAGGACAAATGTATGCTCACGGCACTGCTCTTGGCTCAACTCCCATGCTGCTCCGAGCCTTTTGCATTTGCTCATTCTGGGTGTGAGAAATGAAGCAGACCTCAGAGGACCTTCCAGAGAGCTGAGGAAAAAAAAAACTCTGAAACAGGTGGGTTAGAAACCAACTCAGTAATCTCACTGCAGTTTGGAATCCCCCATCTGTAACCAGAGCTATGAAGCAAAGCCTAGAAAAAGAACATTGGAATTGGTCCTGGGATTGAAGGAGTGGATGCATTGGAATGTAATTGGTAAAACTCGGTGGTCTTAAGGAAGTGACATTATATGGAACTGTTTCAGTAGCTGGCATGCTAACTCATCAGTCCTGTGATGGGGTGGATGAATTAGTGTTCACATGCAATCTGGTGTCCTGATACATGCAGAATGCATATTGTGACTTTTCTTTCACTGTATTTGAAAGTCAAAATTAGAAATCTAGAAAGCAGACACAGTGGCAAGCGATAAGGTACTGAAATTACTAGAGATCACATATTTATAAATTACATGTGGGAATTTTAGCTTGATCAGAAGAGTCCTTGTCAGTCTATGTCATTCTTCTCTCTCTCCTCTTGTGGAAAGTCTCTAAACACATTTATCCATGAAGGTGTTCACTCAGTCAAACACTGTTCCCTTTGCTCATGCTGCCCTTTAATTTGTATCTAATCACACAAATTATATTTACAACTACATATTGGAACTTCAGGGACATTTAACACATGTAATGTAATTATATGACTGTTTGGTGAATTTTAGAAGCCTCCTGCATCCTTCCTTAATATTTTGTGTTCACAAAGGCACACCTGTGTACATGGTACAAACTCTGTAGTTTGCTTGTGTGTGAAATCCCTGAAGTAACATATATCACTTTGGGACTGAATCTCTAAACTCCAATGAGAGAACTAAGCACATGTACACTGACTCAGGATTTCTCATGGAAATAATTTTTATGGAGAGAAAGCACTAGAATTATTAAGGAGTTTAGAAGAAATGTGGCATAAAAGATAGAAGTTGGCAATTTCTTAGTTTTACACAGATAATTGACTCAAAAAACCTAGTCCCATATCTGAACTTAATATATGTCATTTTCATAAGATGCATTAGCTGGTGAGTACCTAGGGACATATTGATGTCTAAGTATTCATTTTTCCTAGATTTCATATGCCTTCACCTTGTCTGAAATAAATGCATGCACATAACTTATTTCATTTTAAACTTAAAGCAGTTGAGTTGAAGATTGATATGAATGCACATACTGAAATATCTGAAGTCTATAAATGCCTGTGGGTGAGACCTGGAGGCCTCCCTTTTAACTTGGGATTCTATCTCTTGTGCAAGCCTTTTTCAGGCATTCTCATCTGGGACAGAGCCTCTTTAAATCTGTTAATTCTTTCTCATCCTCCTTTTCTTTTAAAGCTTCTTTTATTCCAAATGAGAAAAGGGTAACATGAAGCAAGAAAACACCTTCTGCATACTGTTCAACAAAACCTATCTGAAGGGAATTTTCTCAAATAGGAAGTATTCTAGATGACTGTTACTAATTTGCTGAGAACCATCTATCTTCCCTTTCTCCACGCCCTCTTACTTTTTCAGTGAATACTTCAAGATATCATCCAAAAGTATCTTCCCAGAGTTAACTAAGGTCTGCAGGATTAACTACAAAAGAACCATGGGAATTTTCTTAATAAAATACTTCACAGCCAAGTGATAGAGTCACAAGATTAAAAAACAATAAACCCTGATCATGGATTTAAAGATATGAACTGACCTTAAGGATTTAGACTTCAAACTTGTCCTGATTTATTCAAACAATGGTAGGAAATCAGAATAAAGAGAACAGGTTGGTTAACTGGTATGAGTGAGAGAGCTAAGCTAAAAATGTTTAGTGTCAAGGTTTTGTTCTTTGCTTGCTTTAGAATTCAAAGAGGCTCTCAATCCTGGTAATAATCTATAAATAATTCTGCTAAAGAATTCCAAGAGTAGAAATAGACTTTTCTACATGGTAGCTAAACAGTATTTTACTCCTTTAAGGATATAATGACTTCACACATTTTGTTCACATTTTTGTTCTTGTTCATCATTGCCACTGTGTCTAATACAGTGAACAACAAAATATCCTAAGATCTTCCTCTAATCCTTATTTTCAAATATAGTGAGTGTTGCCATTGAAAAATAAACAATAAATATCTTACTTTATACACTACTGTGTTCTGTTACTTTATCTAGTCCTTAAACCACTGTAGATGTAGGTTTCATTAGTTTTCTGTTTATATATTTAAATAATGACAGTAGATATCTGAAGTCATAGATTGTTAGGATATATGATGATGTTCCCACACAGCCTAACTCACAATAAAACACACAATGAAACATACTCACATTCAGCCAATGATCCACATTTTCACACTGCCAGACACTAGATTCTATTTTATTAGTTTGATTACTACATTATATATTTTTAATGAACCATGTAATAGTTTTAATTTTATAATATTTTTAAATATAGTATAGTTGTATCGCATCTCTTTTCTCTTCTCTCTCTAACTCCTCCTATGTAATTTCTTGCTCTTTCTCAAATATATGCTCACTCTTTTAAATTATGTATTCTTATACCCACAAATAAAGATAGTTTGCACCCTCTCTTAGGATTTCTATTGCTGTGAAAAGACATCTTGACTACAGCAGCTCTTATAAAGAAAAACATTTAATAAGCCATGGTGGCAACTTATGTCTCCTCTATAAGGGTTTTATATATATATATATATATATATAAGTATATATATATATATGTATATATACATATATATATATATATATATATATACTTTCAGAGGTTCAGTCCATTATCCTTATGGTGGAACATGGCAGCATTCAGTAAGACATGTTACTGGAGAGGTAGATAAAAGTTCTACATCATGTAGGAATCAGAAAGTAAACTGACACACTAGATGTGACTTGAACTTATATGATACCTCAAAGCCCACTCCCCCAGTGACACTTTTTTCCAACCAGGTCACAGCTACTTTGACAAAGCCACACCTCCTAATAGAGCCATTTTGTTAACCTCCACATTTCATTCCCTGGTCTCCAAAGGCTTGTAGCCACATGAAAATGCAAAAATGCATTTAATCCCCACAGTCTAGCACAGTCAATAATGTTTAAATGTCCAAAGTTCAAAATCTCTTCTGAGATTCATGCAATACCAATAAAACCAACATCAAAAAATAGATCACATACATTCAACATATAATGGCACAGGATTTGTATTACCATTCCAAAATGTATGGAAGGAGGCATAGTGAGAAAATACTAGACCAACATAAGACTGAAAACCAGCTGGGCAAGCTGCAAGCTCTGCATCTCCATGTCCAGCTATTTTAAATTTTGTTGACTATAACAAACATTTCTCTCTTGGGATAGTTCCTGTTAGCAGCTTTTTTTGGCAGATATCCCATGTCTCTGGCATGTCCAATGTCTTAGAATCTCCAAGGCATCCACACTTCAACTTCAGCTTCACACAATGACCTCTCTATGCCTCCATTCACGGACACCCTTGACACATGCCTGACTTCAGCAGCTTTCCTACATTGCAGAAGTAAATTCTGTAACCCCTTTCTTCTTTTGTTAACTCTAAACCCAGAATCATGTGGCCAAAGCTACCAAGTTCTCCACTTTCTAGGGCTGGAACATGTCCCATTCGCTCAATTATATCTTCGCCAGTTTTCTGTTTTTAATGATTTCCTTCACTGCCCAGGCTTGGCTGCTCTGGAATTTGATCTATAGACCAGGCTGACTTCAAACCCAGATATCCAACAACACAGCCTTGCCAGTGCTGGGAATAAATATGTGCACCACCACACCAGGCTCTAAGTTTTTCTTTCATTTCTTTTAACAAGTTGATAATTTAGCTGTGTGGGATCTTGTTCTGAGGCCAGCATTCCCTTTATTTTATTTCTTAATCTGTTTATCTTCTTGAACACAGGACTTAGCTCCATTTCACTTACTACTGTGTTTCAAGGCATTGCAAATTGCTTGCCACCCAAGAATAACAAGAGTTAAGTTACAGCAGTGGATTTATTCTAAAGAAGTCAATTTTAGAAAATAGAGTGCTACTGGAATATAATGTTGAAAATTTAGTGTTCTTTGGGGAAATTACTTAACCGTATCCCATTGAGGCACTGTATTTACCATTGCAGAAAATTGTAATCAGCACAGAGACCTACAACTGGACAATGTGCAGAGACTGGGAGATATTGGAATAGTCCTAAATGGATTTTCAATGTCAAACTCCTCCCACTAGCACTAAGAAATTTATGCAGACATATTATAAGAGTCACAGGTGGATGACACCAAGGAAACAGTCTACTCCAGACACAGGAGAACTAATGAAACATACAAACTTAGAGAGACTATGGCAGTCAGCACAGGACCTGCATGGATTCTAATTGGTCTTTAATAAAACCTGGAGCCAGATATCAGGGAAAAGCTAAAAAGTCAGCGATACAGAGGAACGAGCCATAGCCAATTCTCACCACTGCTGAATCTTCAGGGCAATAGGGATAGATCTTGTCTCCATGAATCCTCAGACTGAATGGGGGAAGTGAAGGCAAGGCAAGGCAAAAGAGAGAGAGAGAGAGAGAGAGAGAGAGAGAGAGAGAGAGAGAGAGAGAGAGAGAGAAGAAAACCCTGAAGGGAAGCACAGGGGTGGGCTCCTGTCTTACATTCCTTTCTCCTTTCTCAGTCTAGAAATATTACTTTCTGTTTCCACCTTCCTAGTGCTTGGATTAAAGGCATGTGTTTCCAACTGCTGAGATTAAAGGTGTGTGATCCCTAATGTTGGGATTAAGGTATGTGCCACTACTACCTGCCTTTGTTTGGCCTTGAGGTCACAAAGATCCAGATGAATCTCTGCCTCTGCCTTCCAGTGCTAGAGTTAAAGGCATGTGTCACCATTGTCTGACCTCTATGACTAATTCTGCCACTGGCTCTATCCTCTGATCTTCAGGCAATCTTTATTTGATATACAATATGTCACCACAGGTCAAGACAGATAGGATCGTCATACTGAGAGATGGGAATGGGCAACTGCTTTCCCTATTAACCAAGAAGCTATCTACAACTGGTACCTTCTTGCAAAGGAAAAACTAGTCCTCTCCAATGGAGTCTTACTGGGTATATTAACCATAATTCAGGGTAAGTCTCATGCTCAGAAGTATTCAATACAAAGTAAATTCAATAGTAATTTTGTAGCTGCTTTGTCTCACAGTTTTGTGTGACACTTTTTGTCTGATAGGCCTCTTCTTGCTCAATGCCTTTTGGTTTCAGATTTTGTGTTTTTGTGTATTTTTGTATATGTTTTTTATCTTTGTGTTCTGCTTGTTTGTGCTCTGCTCTGTTTGTTTGTTTGTTTGTTAAAGAGTAAAAAAGGACATAGCTGTTAGGTGGGGAAAGAGGTGTGGATTGTCTGAGAGGAGTTAGGAGGGAGTGATAAGCATAACCAGAATTTATTGTATAAAAATAATTTTTTTAAAAAAAATAGGACTTGTATGCAAATGTTTATAGCAATACTACTCACAATAAGCAGAAACATAAAAGCTAATCAGCGCATGTACAAAAGGATATACACCCACAAAAAGAATGAAGTTCTGATCGGTACGATAGGATTGTACCCTAAAGCACAATACTAGGTAAAATAAACCAAAATTACCAAGAAAAAGGAATTAAATTCTATTTATGTTCAATATGTTAATTATACAAATTCAATAGAGATAGGAAACTGCCAAATACTGAAGGAAAACTGAATGTGGAGTGAATAGTTCATACATACAGAGTTCCTTTGTGGGATGATTTAAATGACAGTACTTGTATAATAAGGCAGTTGTAATTAAAACCACTGGATTGTGTGCTTAGAATGCTTTATGTGACAAATTTTATGTAGCTATTTCTTACCACAAGTAAGTGATACAATATCCAAAGAAATTTTAATTTTACACTTTATGTAGATGGTCCTTATATGTCAATAAAACTTTAAAACAGACAAAAACTGAGTAATACTGAAATTCAGGTCATCATTAACAATAAAACAATGAATGTTATTAAATCTCTAAAGTCTTCATGGAAAGGCTCATGTCACAGGCCCTTGACTGCGGACACTGTCATACCCCTGTACAGTCTCTGGGGTTGTTCCTGATTCTTCTTATTCTCTTGCTTCTTATTTTTGCAGCATTTCATTTGTACCCTGCATCTAGATCCACGCTGAGAAGGCACCTATCATCTAAGTAAACTTACTCTACCATTTGTCAAGTTTTTGGTTCTTCTTATGTTGTCTGCTTTTAAAAAACAGAGGAATTGACTTTGAACCCTTTTGTCCCTTTGGATGTGGTTACATTTAAATGCCTTTTTCCTCCTCCAGTTATTTAAACAGCAGTTCAGTTCACAGAGTTGACCACTATATCTGAGCTTTGGCAATATTATAAGACTATTTCCAAAACTTTCTCTTCTGCCTCCAATTTAAATGTCTCTGGATATTTTAAAACCTGTAGCACAAACTATTCCCTCAATCATAAAAATAAAAGAGATAAAGGAAAAGAAAAAGTGATAAGATCACAAATGATGATGCCTGCCTTTTATCCCATCTACTCTGGTGGCTGAATCAGTGGGAGACAAAATTAGATAATTTAATAATTTATATAATTCTCCCAGGACTCCAAAAGACAAGAAGCAGGAATGAAAAATGTAGAACTAATTCATTAAATTTGACTTTGCAGCTTTATAAATTTGGATTCTGACTTTGTTCCACAGTCTGGATTCTACAACAATATATTGCACTGTCTAAGTAAGCCTTATATTGTGAGAGTCCTCCTTGTCATTTTGTCTATACATAGTATCTACAATTGTATCCTACCATGGTTCAACTTTGGGTGTAATTGCCAGACTTCCCTAGGAAACCTGGAAGTTCAGAGTAGTGGGAAATTGGTGATTTTCCCCTCTTACTTTAGCAAAGGTACCTTGTTTTTAAAAAGCTTGCTAGGTGCATCAGTGAATGGAAACATGTCAGTGTATGGTTTGAAAGAGCTAAGGCATCACTGAGTGATCCAGTGGGTGGACAATCCCTTCCTAGACATGGGGCTGTACATTCTCCAGCCTTTGTAATCCTCTTACCCTGCTGTTGTGTAACTGCTCATCAAATGTTTCAGGTGTATTAAGAACTCACTTCTAAAGTGAGTAAGCTTTCCTGCCCGTGGCATGTCAGAACTATATTAAAGGCTTAGATAACTATGTTTTTCCAGTTTCAACATGCCTTTGTCTTCTTTACTCACTCACATGAACTATTGCTCAGTTGATGTACTATTTAATATCCAACAGGATTGGAGGGATGGGGCCTCTGGCAATAGAATTCTTGTTAAAATCAAGATCCCATAACTTAAGAAATCACATCTTCTAAGTAATGTGCACCCCAGTCTTTGACTCCAATAGAAAATCAATATAAGTTATTTAACCTTACAGTTTATTTGCTCACTAATGTGAATAGCTAAATTTGCACAGAGACTGTGAAGTATTAAACAACCCATATTCAATTTACACAGCAGAAGGGAAGTATATCAGGGCCTACCAATTTTTCAGTTTTGTGTGGGATTTCTATTTGGTTCTGACATCTGGCTGTTCAACTTAACTATTTTCACATCATGGCATTACGCTTACATTATTTTGGACCTATAGTCATTAATAAGGACACTGAGAACTATTAAAAGGTTATTAATTTTAACAAGTCCTGGATGCATAAAAGTTAATACTGGGCTCATTGATTTTATAAAATAACTATATAGAATTAACATCAGATGAGAAGATGTGTGCTACATTTGTCTAGTTATTGTGTAAAGTGTAAAAACCCACCTATAGGACAGGACTTCAAGGGACTCACTGAAATCTTACTAGTTTCTGGGCTTTTCTAAATGCTCCTATATGTTAAGAACATGAAGTTGGCTGGCCAGTGGTACACGCCTTTAATCCTAGCACTGGGAAGGCAGAAAGAGGTGGATCTCTGTGAGTTTAAGGCCAACCTGGTCTATAGAATTTCAAGACAGCCTCCAAAGCTACACATTTTCTCTTAAGAAATTTTCTCTTAAAAGAAAAGAACATGGATATGACATTCATGGTTTTGTCCTCAAAGAACTGACAATTGAGTGATGGAAGACAGATGAGTGTAAAGATCTGATTAGCGAAGAAAAAGGCACAGCATCTATGAAAACATTCATGCCCTGGCATAATTCAGCTTATGCGTTATGGATGGCTGCTGGGTAGAAGGGACAAGCAGTAGCAAACAGACATCTCAGACCTGACAGTGCACGAAACTCTTACAAGCAACTGCAGAGAGTTCTATCCCATGTCTGTTGGCACATGGAAAGTATTACTTAGCCTCCAACTCTCACCCATGGGCAAGCGTGATGCCCTTCCCACATCTTAATCATCAACTTCTGCAGGTCTGCCTAGAGAATATTGATCACAATCTAATCTTGTGACTTGAACTACATACTAAAGTGTGCTGATGACATCTTTATTCAGTTCAGATTGATTATTCACTTACTCCAAGTAACAAAACATGTAGAGCCCAGTAACATAGAGGAAGGAAAGTATCTCAACTAACAGATATGTTACTTTGCAGCTTAAGAAATTGTAGCCATTCAACTAACTCATATACCTTCCCTTCCATGTATGTGGGGGGAAGATAGGGAAATATTAACTGTAATGCCAATTCAAAAACTGAAAGAAAGCAAAAACTCATAGATACTCCAGAGACGGAACTGTAGCACACTCAAAGTGGGTAATGGAGGACAACTCAGGAAGTGCTTACAGATACACCAGAGTGAATGAACCTACCTTGGAACTTGTTGCCCTCCTTGAGTAGTGGATGGGGGAATGGGACAGGGGAGGCTGAGGGAGGACTGGGAGGGACTGGGAGGAGAGAAGGGAGCATGAGCTGGGGTATATGTGGAAAAAAAACTTTTTAAATATATAAAAAATATGAGAAAAAAAGTACTTAAAGAGTATGAGTCAAATCTGAACTAGCTTTGAGGAGTTATGCATCACCCTGAACTAGAAAGGCAGCATCATTTATTTCCCTGAGCTTATGTATGGGAGCCCTAACAACATAGTAGCACTTTACTACAAGATCAGTGCTTAACATATACACATTTATCATCTACAGAATCTGTTAGCTTATAGATCTGGAGGCCAGGAGTTTCAAATAAACTTCACTATGTTAAAGTCAAGGTACCAAAAAACCAATATTTCTTCTGAAGGTTCTAAAAAGAATAGCCACCTCATGGCTTTTTCAGGAAATATACCTTTACACTAAATCCTCTAATCTCTCTGCAATTGGTCTATATTTAACCTCCTGATTTGTTATCAGGACACAGCAAAGTAACTCAGGAGAACCTCAACTCCAGTCTTTACTATAATTACATCAACCAAGCCCCATCTCCTATGTAGGGTAAGAATAGGTTCCAAAGAGAGTGACCTACATTTCTGAGGTAGAGAAATGCCATTTGTCCCATCAGAGCCTGAGGGAGAAGAGGAAAGAACAGATGTCAGAACTCACATGGAGCTTTACAGTGATGGCAGCTGGTTTACAATGTGGACTTCTGAAGAACCATATGGTCCACTAGGCTGACCCTCCCCAGAGAAGCCTGGAAAACTGAGCATCCTCTTTTAATGCTCTTCCACCTCTGTTGCTCTGGCTTGCTCTCTCATTGGTCCAAATCAACCAAGGCCAGAAGGCAAAAGGAATCCACTGAAGTCAGCCTCGTGCCAGTCTCCCTTGTGCAGAGGAAGGAGAAAAAGAGAAGAGGGGGTTAAAGGGAAGAACAGAGGTCACTTGCTTCCAGTTTTTTTTTTTAAAATAAAATTCATGTTATTGTAAATGATTTGCAAATGAAGCGAGAAAGCTTTGTCGGGAGGTCCTGAGTGAAATCCTGAATACTAAACTTTGTATGTGTGTTGTTGACATGAGCAAGAATTCTAAGGCCTCTGACCCATGAGAATTTGTCAAGCCAGATACCCATATAGAACAAGCTCAAGAAATGTGATAAAGCCATCTTCAGGAGTCAAGTGTGAGTGTTTATGAAAGACTGGTCAGTGTGTGCAAAGACTAGCAACTGCAGGTTCCTCCTCCTTGATGTTTATAGTCTGAGACAGACTGCTGGAATAATCCTCCCACTACTAGCTGCCTGTCCCCACCAGTGTGTGGGGGGGGTGGGGATAAAAGACACACTGAGGATGAGAGCTTTAGCAATAATAGAAACCCACTTGATTATGCTTTACTGTCTATGTGTTTGTCCTTTCTTTGATCCCTCACCCTTCTACTTAGCCTCTATTTTCTATAGTCTCAGTCTCTAGAACAGTGGTTGACATAGAGGAGAAATTAAATGTTTTTATATTTCTGTACTTGTGCTCCAACTTTTTATTTTGATGCATTTCAAACAAAGAAAAAGATCAAAGGTCAATACAAGAAATCCATGAATATTTTATGTGCTTTTAAATTTGCACACTGTTTAACCCTCTTCTCCTTAATTTGGTCTTCTTCTTGCTTGCTTTTACTTTGTTCTGAATTTTTAACCTCTGATGCAGACTGCTTTGATATCAGAAGAATACTCTTTGACTGATGTCCTATGATTTTCATTTTTATATCCTCATATTGGCTCCTATTGATCATTCTCAAGTGGTTTGTTTTCTGGGCCATTGTAGCAGATATAAGTAGTTATGTAGGTAGTGTACAATTTTTTTTAGCTAAAAGACCTTTTTAGCTTACTACTCAGTACCCAAGGCATAGTTCCTAAAATTGGTAATGCTTTTCCTTGTGATTTATAAGAGGAGTTGATATATCTTGGTGTTGGTGCATCTTTTTCTACTTAATATTTCCTGCTTTTTTATTTTCATTCTTTTCATCATCAAGTGATCAAGAATTCCCTACCTGCATAATAATGTCTCTAGATAGTATTCCAGTCTATGGGCATTCAAAATATTTTTGCATGATGCTCTCATCTACCATGTTTAGAATCTATTCTTACCATCTCCCATATATAGGCCAGACTCTAGAGCATTATGCTCAATACAGTACTGGAATCTCCTTGGTTTCAGCTTTCTCCTGAACTCATGGATCCACCACCCAGCTCCAAGGTAGGCACCCTAACTGGCTACACTGGTGCTAAGGATTTCTTACTCAAATACAACTCTGTGATTCCATCTTTAGCAATGTGATAGGCATACATGCAGAGTGATTTTATCCTATCTTTGGGAAAATGTAGTGTTTATTTTTAAATGTGTAGAGAAAATTGATCTAAAAGGATACCTCATATTATGGCAAATGTGTGTCTAAATCATGTCCTGAAAAAGTTTCAGTAATCTGTTGTGACCAAGCAGTGGTGGCACATGCCTATAATCCCAGCTCTGTGAGGCAAAGGCAAGTGGATCTCTGTGAGTTTGAGGACAGGCTGGTCTACAGAGAGATTTCCAGAACAGCCATGGTGGTAAAACAGAGAAACCCTGTCTCAAGAAACTTAGAAAGAAAGAAAGAAAGAAAGAAAGAAAGAAAGAAAGAAAGAAAGAAAGAAAGAAAGGAGAAAGAGAGGGAAGGAGGAAGGAAGAACAGAAAGAAGGAAAGAGAAAAAAATAATAATCTGTTTTAAAGGTACTGAAAATATTATATAAACTCAAAGTTTTATCAATAAATTGATTTTTTTGTCTTATCAACAGCAACATGTTTCACAGTCTCATCTTTTTCTATGAGCTGAACATTGTCCTTATGGTAGAAGGCTAATGACCATTGAGATAGAGACTGACAGAAATCCTAAAATATCCACACTTCTCATCTTCAGGAAGAAAACAAAAAAGATTTGTGTTGTATGTAGACAACTCGTGATGGTTTAAATGGAAGTATATATTTCTTAATGCCACTCATAGGAACTACGGCATAAGTCATGTGTTAGACAAAAGAAATCCAAAGAAGCCATAACACAATCCCAGAGTGAATGAGTAAACCTGTATTCACTTTTGCACTTGACTGCTGCATGAAAAATTAGCAACAGGAAGCAATTACCTTACATTGAATGTAAAAATGTCACATGGTCATGATGGGACATAGCCATGTCTGTGACAATTGTGTAGATATCTTATCAATAAAGGAATACTGAAATTAGTTTGCATTTAGCCAAGAAAGAACTAGGCGCCTGTGGTTTTTAAGCCATTCTCATTTTAGACTTAATGTCATTCTCAGCAAGACCTAATTTTAAAAGCATGCAGGATATTAGGAAATAATTACAGATATGAAAAACTGTTTCTGCATTCTCAGTAGCTACTAAATATAGTGCTAATGTCACTTGACACATAGTTCACTTATAAATCTTCTTTGCACAGAACTACCTACATTATTAGTGTGTATATTTGTTTGGACAAAATTCTCTCATCTTTTGGTAGAATTGATCTTACTTCACTTATTATCACTAATAAATACTGTACCTTTCCAAAATTTATTAAGAAGTATTACATATGTTTTGTAGCAATAGTAGATATACTATACTTTGTGTTACTATTGAA
Organism: Sigmodon hispidus; assembly: GCA_004025045.1. Lineage (NCBI taxonomy): Eukaryota > Metazoa > Chordata > Mammalia > Rodentia > Cricetidae > Sigmodon > Sigmodon hispidus. Next base: position 46,434 of record PVIH01004656.1, on the reverse strand, counting down.
AATAAAACCATTTGCCTTGTATAGTGTCTATAATTATAATTAAAATCATTGTGATTAATTTTTATAGATTGATTCTATACTCATCAGCCTTATTAAACTCAAACTAGTTCTAAAAGTTGGTTTATGGATAAAAATAATTCTGTGTTTCAAGGATTCAGGAAGCAGCAGTGGAAAATCACTTTTCCATTGAAGAGAGACCAGACCAAATGCTGTTCTAAGTAGAGAAGAAAGAAAGTCAAAAGCTGCATAAATAAAAGATTGTGTTTGGACCTGACAAAGTCAGCCATAACACAGTGAATAGAGAGAAACAACTTCCACAATTTCTATATGTATAAACACACAGGCACATACACACACACACACACACAATAAATAAATAAATAAATAAATAAATAAATAAATAAATAAATAAATAAATAAATGTAATAAAAAAAATTAAAGTGTGATCTGAACCAGTAAAGTACTACACTTAAGTAGTAAAGAATGCTCTTTGATATTGAGTTTCTCTTTCAATATAAATTAAAAATACATATCTTTGATGAAAATTACTAATTTTCATTTCCAAATGAAATGTAATAAATGGATCTGCTTAATTCAGGAACCAATACAGGTTAATACAGTAGGCTGTTTGCAGAGATAAGCCCACATTAGATGTGGCATGAACACTGGATTTCTGCCTTCCAAAATGGTCAAGGAGTAGCAATGAATGATGTCTCTTCTAAAGCCATCTCAGTCAAATTCATTTTTCATATTTCTTGACATGGATTCTCTCAAATTATTCACACTGGAGCTTTAGAATAGCATACGTTATTTCAACAGGCTGATGCTACATTCTGTGAAAATCTTTACTTTAAATGAATAGCTAGAGTGTGTTTGGTTGTTGTTGACAGATGGGAGTGGAGTAAAATCTATTAGTCACAAAGAAGAAGAGGCCCTTCAAGTTCCAAAAGAGGATATAATAGAAAAACTAGATCATGGATAAATATGACCTTTTCAGAAGAAAGATGAGCAAACACGCCAGGTTTCTTGAGTTTTCTTCCATTTTACAGATAATATAGTTTAAGTGGCTCAGTCATTTTTTTGTCCTTTGGTTCACTCAAAATTTGTCATATGATCTTAAAAAGCAGTATGAATTTAGTTTTCTCTCTTTGATACTTAGAGAATTAAAAGAAGGATAGGCTGCCCTTTGGCCATCACAAAGCAACACACATTTATACTCTGTTAAGAAAAAAGTGATAACATATGATAGGAAAGTATTTATCACAAATATAAAAGAAATAACCTGGAACAAGAGCAGGAGTGGTAGGGATGCGTAGAGCCTCAGTAGTTACCAAGACACTATAACAGGATATCATTTGCTATCCTTTTAATACATATAAATAATTTACTGTAATAGAATTCAACTGTAATAATATGGTCTGACTAGTATATGAGTCAGAAACAAAAAAAAAATCACCTACAGATTTCTGACAAGAATTAGAAGATAAAGGCAAAAGGAAGATGGTCAAACATCTTGGTAATTGAGTGTGCATACTTATTCTAATCTGATTGACAAGATCTCTAATAATATATTCACCATTGGTGCTTTCACACATCACTGTGGGAGGTATCAGAATAATAAAATGGCTTTGGTAAGCAACTATGTCACCACTAGTAAACTGAATTCATGCATTCTTCAATCCAAAGGTTCTATTATAACATAAGTGTTTAAAAGAAATTTTAATAGCCACTTATGAGCAAGTAATACTGTGTTTGTCTTTCTGAGTCTGGGTTACCTCACTCAGGATAGTGTTTTTCTAGTTCCTACAAATTTCAAAATGTCATTTTTTTACTACTGAATAATACTCCATTGTGTAGATGTATCACTTATTTTTATCCATTTTACAGTAAAGGACAGTTAGGTTGTTTCTAAGTTCTCACTATTATGAATAATGTTTCTATGAAAATAGTTGAGCAAATGAAGTATGAATGTATATCCTTTGGGTATGTTCCCAAGAGTAGCATTGCTAAATCATAAAGGAAATTGATTGATTCCAAGTTTTATGAGAAACCACCATATTGATTTGCAAAGTGGCTGTACAAGTTTATAGTCCCACCAGAAATGGAGGAGTGTTCCCCTTATTCCACATTCTCTCCAATATAAGCTGTCATCTGTGTTTTTTATCTCAGCCATTCTGACAGGTGTTAAGATGGTATCTCAGAGTTGTTTTGATTTACATTTCCTTAATAGGTATAGATATTGTGCAATTCTTTAAGTGTCTTTCAGCCATTTGAGATTCTTCTGTTGAGAATTTTTGTTTAGATCTGTACCTCATCTTTTAAATTGGATTATTTGGTATTTTGAAGTCTACTTTCTTGAGTTCAGGGGCGAGGGTCTCGGTCCTGCCTCAATTTTATATGCCAGACTGTGTTTACTCCCCATGGGAGTCCTTAAACTTTCTGAGGAGTTGATTGGGGAGTAGGGTGGGAGAAAGCTGAGGGTAAGTGTGGAAAGGGGAGGTAAGAAAAACTGTGGATGGTATGTAAAATAAAAACAAAATTTTTAAATAGTAAAATTAAAGAAAATGAAAACTATATTAAAGATTTAAAATTGAAAAAAGATCTTAAAGTGGAATTTCAACAACTTATTATTATTGAACTGTTTGGTAGTGAGGAAAAAGTAAAAATAAAGCATCTAATTAGGAGAACTGAAGAACATAGTCATGCCACAGAACACTGATATAAATACATAAATCAGATTTACATATATCCACATGCATAAAAGCTTTTTGTTATTTATTGCCTTATGTGGTAAGACAGCTGCTAAAAATGTATTCTTCAAGGATAAAGGCATTTTGAATGTTTTATTTTTTAAACCATGTATAATGATATCATATCTTCCTTCCCTTTCCACATTTCTAATTCTTCATGTAGCCACCTTAGTCTCATTTCAATTTGTCTTTAATTGTTGTTACAATTAGCATATAAATACATGATCAGCTTGTATAGTGTCAGATGTGTGTCTATGACTTTAGGGATGACCATTTGACATTGGATAATCAATTGGTATACTCTTTCCTGAGGAAGACAATTTAGCCTTCCTTTCTATAGTATTTCTTTTCTTGGATTAAGGCCTATGGGCTTCCATGTTTGTATCTCTGTTGACCGACTTATTGATCATGTCATGGTTGAGCATTCATGTTGGCAGATTTCATGGGTATAGACATTTCTTTTTTTTATTGGCCATTTAGCTTTTTATTAAAACAATCAGGTGCCTTAGGCAAGCAAGGCAAAACAGTAACACATCTTTACATAATTAAACAAATGTAACATATCCTTACATAGTTATATAAATATTTTGCAACATAAACAAATGCAACACATCTTTGAAAAGTTAAGTAAATATTTCACAACACTTCCTCCTTTTTGTGTAAATAAAAAGAAAGGTTTTATCTTCAACATTAGAAGACTACATACAATAAAAACAATTATCAAGAATTATATATACAATATTCAGTACCTTTGCACCTGGCAAATACAGAGAAAATATTCCATTATCTGTCCTATTTTGGTGAGTTCCTAAGTTGTGTACTTAATTTACTTTCTATCCTAACTTGCATTACCAACTCCAAATTATCTTTTTAGACTTTAAAATACTTTCTAGGATAAACAATTTAAGCATTTATTTTTCTCAACTTTATAAACTTTACATCCCATATGTAAGTTTCTTTTCTGAATTTGGAAACAAAGAAAAGTATAACTATCTTATCTTCAACTCCATCAGAGACCCAAAAGAGATATAATATTTCCTGAGTAGACAGGAAGTTCAGAACATTTCTTATATTTTTGGTTGTGAGCCTAGCCTTTAACGGCTGAGCCATCTCTCCAGCCCAGTTCAGAGCATTTCTAAGAAACAAAATCTTACAGAAAACTTTTTGTTTTTCTGGCTTAGAATCTTTCTGCCCCGCTCTTCTACAATGATCCCTGAGATCTAATGACATGATCTCTGTTGTAGATGTATCATGTCAGGTGAGACAGAGCTCCACAGCTCTGTGTTTTGATTGTTGTCATTTTCTATGATAATTTTCATCTGCTGCACAGAGACATTTCACTAATGAGATATGAGAACTATATTTATGTGAATACAGGGTTGGTATTTAGAATGTAGTTAGAAACTATGCTGGTTAAACATTATAGGCTACTATTGCTGCCCTTAGTTACCTCCAGGCATAGAAGACAAGTCCCTATTGCTGAAGACACCACAAACTTAAAATAAAGGACCCAGATAATCAGAATTTGATCTGACCTAAAAGCCTTCTCCATGAGGACTGGCTTTCACAGTACCAGAAAGTGGCATGTAAGCTTTCAAAACAAATAAACAAACAAACAAAAAACAGTCCTGCAACACTATAATGGCTAAGAACCACAGCGGTGGCCTTCACAGCACAGTAGCTGCAAGGATGCAATAGTAGTATGCATAACTTGAAGGTTACCAACAGTTCTTTAGTTGGATTTAAGGCCTACACAATAAAGTCATTGTTGAAAAATAATTGCACATGAGCTTCTGATATAAAAAAATGCTATGTGAACACAGGGCATTTCAACCTATGGCACTATATACTAAATGTGAAGTAATGGTCCATGCTTGTTATATTCTTGTCTAGGATTGTATGTGGCTAATATAGGTAAAAATGAGAATAACCATAGCATATTATTTTAGTTTGAAATATCATAATGTTTACAGCAGAACCATTTATGCAATAAAGATGTGAATTTCCAGTTAATAAACACCTAAGAGATTAAATGCTGTCGAGAGATGAGAAGGAGAAATCATCCTCAAGCACCACATATTAGCTTATGCTACTCTCAACTTGATATGCAACTCAGAAGTAATTCTTTCCCAGAGTGGATAAGAAACAGCAGTGAGGACCTTCTATCTCCCATGCAAGTGCTTTATCACTGAGTTATACCCCAGCCCTAAAGAAACAATATTTCAACACCGTATTTCATGAGTGAACCCCAGCTCTGTAGTAAAATCACAAAAATGGTTCCCATGCCCTCTTCAGATTCTCATTCCCTTCCCTTGCTAATAGCCATTCATCCTGCTTCCCTTACTTCATCAGGAAGGTTTGATTATGTCTTAATGATGGAGAGTAAGTTATTCAAGAATTTATGCCAAATAAAAGACAAAACTCTGCTGTTATATATTGTGTAATGCCCAAATCTATAGGACTTGAATATTCCAAACATAATATGTGGCTTCTGCATCAAAATGGAAGAAGCAAATGAATTAGATAACTTTGGAAACTTCATTATTTATGTTGCAATTTCCCCAAGTCCTATTCCCTGGTCCCTTAAATCTTGTGTCTGCTCTATTTTATTATAAGCATATAAACTATGCTGGTTAGTTTTATGTCAATTTGACACAAGCTAGAGTTATCAGAGAGTAGGGATCAAGATTGGAAAGAATTTCTTTACAACCTCTGCATTAGCTCCTGCCTCCCAATTCCTACCCTACTTCAGTTCCTATCCTAATGGTATGAAGCTATAAATCAAATAACTCCTTTTCTACCAAGTTTGCCTTTGGTCCTGATGTTTCTCCACAGCATAGTAATCCTAAGAAAGAAAGAAATTGTTACCAGAATAGTGGGGTATTGCTGTGCTAGACCTGATGATGTAGTTCTTAGGGAGAATTATTGAAGAAATTTGGAACTCTGGGATAAAAAAAAAGTTGTTAGTGTTGAGAGCTCAGTGAGTGGTTTCATAGAACTTGGAAGAGAAGATTGTTTGGAAGCATTATAGATGATGGAGGCCTGACTCATAGAGTGTCAAATGGAAGAAAAGACTCTACAAGGCCATTTGTGTGAAGAATCTGCAGGGTCTAATCAGCTGGAGCTGTGGTTATCAAGAGAACAACTAAGTAAAACCTCTGCTTTGCTGGGGCTGAAAAATCAGATATGATTTAGAAGAGATCAGAGTCACTAACATGATGTCTTCTGGGAAGTGTTTCTTCAGAGCTGGCGCACAGAATCTGGGTTCCTGAGACCGCCAAGGTTGTACCTTGTATTTGCTACAGAACTTGGTAGTGTAAAAGTCACCCAAATGGCACTGGTTTAGCAGGCTTCAAGGGGTCATGGAGAGAATCTGATGCTTGGAACTGTGTGGCAGGATTTGAGTTCCTAAAGAGAGCCATGAAAAGCTAATAGTTCAAGTTCAGCCTAGATGCAGCAAGAGACCCCAGCATTTTGGAGATGAGATGACTCCAAAGAACAGAAGCAAGGGTAGAGTGAAGCCAGATGGAGTCTAGAGGACAAGTTGAGTGTGCTGTAGAGGTCAGAGTCAGTTTAAATAGGAAAAAAAAAATCCAAGCACATTGGAGGAGCCTGGAGAATGTGAGTGATCCTAGACATTAGACATTAAGTTATTTACACTGTTGAACTTGGGTTTTTCTTTGATCCAATTGTGATTTTGCTCTGGTTCTTCCATCTTAAAGTAAGAAAGTGCTTAGGCTTATTTATTTTTTATTTTAAAGGAGCCCACATTTTAGAGACTTGGGACTTTAGAAGAGACTTAGGGGATTTTAGAAAGACTGACTTTTAAAGCATTTGAATTTGTGAGGATATGGGACTTTTTAAGTTTGTAAAATGTTTCATATTGTAATGTCTTTATTGATGTCTGATCTTGGGGATGAACAAGAAAGTAAGTTCTGGCTTAACAGTAATGTGTTTGTGTGTCAATCTGACAAATGGTCAGATGTGCTAGCTGGTTTTATGGTGGTTTGACACAAGCTAGAATCATCAGAGAAGAGAAAGCAGTCCAGGCAGCAGCTCTCCTTCATGGCCTCTGAATCAGCTTCTGCTTCCAGGTTCCTGCCCTGCTTAAGTTCCTGTTGTGACTTCTTCGAGGATGTATAAACAGCCAAATAAACCATTTCCTCCCACATTTGCTTTGGTCCAGATATCTGGTCACAGCACTGGGAGCCCTAAATAAACCTAAAACATACCTGAAATACCTTCAAATTTAAAAACTATAACGAGCTCTCTGATATAACCTACAGACTATAGTGTTATTTTTTTTAGATCTTATTCCTGCTGAATATGTTCTTTATCTGGTGCTTTTTCTTAGCTCTCTTCACTATTTTCATATTGCTGCCTCAGTACCATAATTATTGTCCTTGCCCAAACCCAGGACTCATTAACATGTATTTAAATTACTCTTACAGGAAGTTAAGAATTCTTTGCATTTTTAGCTTTCTGCAGGACCAACTGTCCATTCCCTAACTCTGATCAAATGCATTGTATTATTTAACTTTCTCTGCCCTCAAACAAAATCTATCTTCAAATGATGCTCCAAAAGGACATCCTATCCTAAATATAGGTACTCAGTTATTCACCTTCTTTAGCTACCATTTCCTGTTTGTCTTCAGATGCCAAATACACTTCAGGCCCTGGAAGCTGATCCTCTCCTGATGTTCTTGTTATAGCTTCTTTGTGATTTTTATGGACTTTGTCATCTTCCACGGAGCCTTTCCTTGGTACATTTCCCTAATGTGGGGCTTCCCCAATACTCAATACTGGCTCCTCCACTCCACTGCTTTCATTGTGTTCTCTTAATCCCTTTCCCCAGTCTAGTCAAGGCATCATTATTGCTTCTTGCTTTGTTATCCAAATCCTCCAGTTTAGTAATGCTGGCTTTAACCAGAATCTCATAACTGTCTCTCTACAGAGAGACCCAACATACACACACTAAGCCTAGGTTCTCCTGAATCTTCATTTCTCCATCACCTATCTCACCTTAAAAGGTCTACCAGCCACACCAGTGATTATGTCACTCACTCAGCTATAAAAATCAAACTCACACATTGCAGATGAATAAATGCCTGATTGTGAGCAAATAAATACTTTTCATCTTTAAGTCCTTCTCTTAATATTAGCGTAATTTGCTCAGAAATTATAGATAATTTAGATAGCCTCTATATTCCTCAGATCAGTAATTTTAAGCATTGAAAATGTATACTTTAAAGACCTTATTTGCAAGCAAATACCTTTGTAATCTTAACCAAAATCCTCTTCTTAGTTGTGTTTCATAATGAGTTGTCTCCTCTAGATTCTTAGTAGCATGAGTGCTCAAGGAAGAAATTAAATGACATCTTGCCACCCAACCTCATTTGAAGCTCTTCAGTTTCTCAGATCCCCATAGTCCAGGAAAAAAGCAACATTCCTGAAGCAATTGCTTCCCTTGACGTCACCTAGAGGAAACATTTCTCTGAAACTCTTTTTAACCTCTATTTTTAATTTCTTTCTTTTTTGAATACCATAAAACCTGACTTGAAAAACATTTTAAAGTTTTCTTAACTACTTCCTATTTCAATTACATTGTGATATATGAGAACTAGGAAAATTTTATTTTATTGATGATGCTCTAGAAATGCATCCACTCATATTATATTTGATATGGATATATGTATATATATAAAGAAAGACTCATTGTTTTCTTTTTATAATAGAAGAGACAAAGCAAAATTAAGTGTGTGCCTAAACATAGGTATGGATAGCATGGTAGGTGGATATGTCAAGATGATACTTACTGAAATATTAATAAATTTATCTTGACAGGTTTTTCATTCTTTAATAATAATCCTAACAGTTACATAGAACACTAAAGATTGTTGGTTTATCATAATTATTTGTATAAAATAAAAAGACTCTCAAAAGACAAAACTAAGGATATGGTTTTTGGAATATTTAAAGTCAGATTTTAGCATTTAGAAGTCAGTGATTTCTATCAGAGAGGCTAAGGCCTCCCGTGGGGAGTCAACAGAGTCTGACATATCAAGCTGAGGCAGGACCAAGCTCCTCTCCAGTATCAAGGCAGAGCAAAGTGTCTCTCTATAGGAAATGGGCTCCAAAATCACAGTTCATGCACTACATATAAATTCTATTCCAACTGCCAAAGGCCCAACAAAATTCTCAAGCTAGACAAATGTCATCCACATTCACAAGGTCTAGTTTGGTCCCATGAAGTGCAGGCTCTCCAGCTGTCAATCCATACATAGTCAGTGAGCTCTCAGTAACTCAGGTCAGCTGTCTCTGTGAGTTTCCCCATCAAAACCTTGATGCTTTTGCTTACATAATCCCTCTGGCCTCTTTGACTGGACTGAGAGCTTGGCCCAGTGCTTAGCTATGGATCTCTGCATCTGCTTTCATCAGTTGCTGGATAAAGGTTCTATGATGACATTTAGGGTGGCCATCAATTTGATTATAGGGGAAGACTAGTTCAGGCACTATTGCTTTTAGTCTTAGGTGGAATCATCCTTGTGAATTCCTGGGAATTTTCCTAGCACCAGGTTTCTCCTTATCCCACCCCCAACCCCGCAAATGACTCTATCAAGATCTATTTCTTTGTTCTCTCTCTCTGTCCGGCTCCCAAATCAACCACCCCATTCCCTCATGTTCTCCTTCCACCTCCACTTGCTCCCTCCCCTGGCTTATTCCCAATTTACTCAGATGGTCTTATCTATTTCCCATTTCCAAAGGGATTTACAGATATCTGTTTTAGGGTCCTCCTTGTTAACTAGCTTCTCTGGGGTTGTGGATTGTAACCTAGTTATCCTTGATTTTATGTCTTATATCCTCTTATGAGTGAATACATTTCATGTTTGTCTTTCTGTGTTTGGGTTTTTTTTTCTCTAGTTTCATCCATTTATTTGCAAATTTCAAGATGTAATTTTGTTTTACTGCTGAGTAATATTCCATTGTGTACCACATTTTTTTAAATCTATTCTTCAGTTGAGGGGCATCTAGACTGTTTTCAGGTTCTGACTATTGCAAATAATGCTGAATAGCTTCATTTTTATTTAATGAGATCTATAAAGGCTTCTTCTTCAATACCTAAATGAGGTCCTAAAAGTTGGAGCTAAAACATGGGAATTTTGATGGAACATGATTTAGTTCATAATGCTCAACCACATGTCCATCTAACATAAAAAATATATTAATATTTTATTTTATTTTTTCTTTTTTTATTATTATGAATAAAGAAGTCATATTTTCTATCCTTGTATATCCTTATTCAAGGTCCCTTCCCCCTCCCACCACATCAGGTCATTCTCTCTTCTCCACATCTCCCCATCCCCCAGCATGGGCAGGCGGTCCCAAGGTCTCATGGTCCCAATATTGCTTAGTTCAGCCTCTACTCCTGGCAAATCCAGTTTTCTCCCCCAAACATCAAGACTAAGTCAGTTGTTCCTCTAGGGGGAGTGGGCTCCAAGGAGTCAGTCCAAGGTGTTTCTGATCACAAGCTGTTCAGTGATTGTGGTTTGCAGCTTGGGCATGCTTTGCTTTCTTTGCTGTTGTTTAGAGTCCACCAATGAGTGAGTACATCCCCTGCTTATCTTTCTGGGTTTGTGATACCTCACTCAAGAGGATATTCTCCAAACCCATGCATTTGCCTGCAAATTTTAGGATGTCATTCTTTTTTACTGCTAAATAGTACTTCATTGTGCAGATGTAACACTGTTTGTTAATCCATTGAAGTCTCAACTCCTTCAAGCATCAATTCTAAGTAGAGAACCTCAACTAAATAGTTAAATCAAGTATAAGTAAAATGTGTGTATAATTTGTTCTGATACAAAAATCTTTTGTGAATTTGTAAATTCAAAGAATCTAACCCAATATCATTTTAAAGATCACTGTAAGTATAGTAGTGATAGGAATATTAAGTTTGTATTTTATTACTAACTTGGAAACAATTGAAAGAAATAAGTACCAAATGTACTGCTTCCAGAATGGAGATAAAAGCCTACCAGGCATTCTTTATGTCCTGAGATACAAGATACAATAGTCTAACTTTGTAAAGGATGCCCTTGCAGGCTAAGTTAAAACATAATCAACACTTCACTGATGAGGTGGTTTCCTATGTTTTCTATATTCATCATTTGCCCTTTGGAGTGTGTATGTATCTTGCTAACCTTCCCCAAGTACTTGACATTTGATGCTGTTTAATATGATATAATTTTAAAAAACAGAACTACAAAAAGGGAGATGTAAAATCATGGGTGAGTAGCATTCTAGCTGACTCCATATTGGGACCTGGAGTAAAAAGTTGATATTTTGCCCTTTAATAAATGTAAGCAGTAATTAGTTGCCCAAGGGAGGTTGGATCACCATGGGCATGAAAGTGACTTAGTATATAGGTCCTTTAGAACTAAAAGATTTATACAGTGTATCACCACATCCGTCAAAATCTGTTAATCCTTCTATTCCCATAGATAACTACAAATGTGATGACTACTATTTTCAATGACGCTAATTAACAGCTCAGACTACAACACTAACAAATCACAGAACTGTATGAAACCACGGTCATTAGTACAAGCATCAATTTCTAATAACTGGAAAAACAACAACACAGTTAATACTCCAAAAAGATACTGGAATTGGAGATTTATGAAAACAAAGAGAATAGACTGAGTAATTTCTATGCAGTTCTCCCAAATTATGTTTTTATGATGATGCCAGGTCAAACTCTAAGACAATTTTTAGATTTGAGGTCAGGGCTAAGCTGACATATTTCCGTGTACTGGATATGCATCTTATATCAAGAAACGCCAAAGTCTAAAGGATATTTTTTCAAACCTGAAGTAAGTTGCAAATTCAAAACCTTCCTTTACACTGTGAATATTCACATTTTTCACATGAGCCAGATGAGGGCATAGATAGAGATCATATTCAAAGTCGATTAGTCACAGTGGATATAGTTTAGAGACTCAACAAAGTTAGAAAACATTTAGGGATGGAAATGTGCACATGATACCATGACAGACTAGAAATATTGGGTGGGAACTTCAAAAGGAAGAATGAAGTAACAGAAGAAACCAACTGACAACATCAATGAGGAGCCCTACCTCTTCCCATACACTCTACTACTGCTGTTTTCCATTTGTCAGATTTTAAAGGAAATTAGTGGGTATGGGGCCCCTAGTACAGTCCTAATAGGTAGCATTCTAAGTCACACTGGAGTGAGGGGAAACTATGGAGACTGTTTCCATGAGGAAAGTGAAATATATAAATATGCTTTGTAACTTCTGTGTTTTAGGTAGCATCAGTTTGAATTTATTGGGTCTTTAAAGTCTTGGACAAGATGACAACACACTAGAGCTTTGTTCTTATAAAGAATTATACCTATAATGAAGTACAGATAAGAAGTTAAGCAAACTTTAAGGTAATGAGAAAGAATTGAAACTTGTTTTGTACACTGTATTCTTCTATGTATGGAAAGAAGTGGGGTTGTATATAATTAGCTCAGAAATAAGTACATAATTATTTGTGGACTTCCATGAAAGTTATTTTTAGACATATATATGTCTGGAGAGAAGGGGTGAAATGGTAATAATACAGTATTAATGTATTAAATTATAAAAAAAAGTTGAACAAAAGATCTATGGTTTTGAAATTAGACAAATCCTTATTGTGTCACTTAAAGCAATGGGAACATTACCTTACCTCTTAACAATATCATTTTCTTCAACTAAAATCAGAAAGTGAATATCCACTGACCACTAGAGTGCTTGGCATGTGTTAGGCACTCTGTAACAGTAGATAGTGTTACAAGCATTTTCCTGAGCTTCCTATGGCATTTGTCTTACAGCCTCTTCTCTGCCCGCCATCTCATTCTAGAAGAAAAATCATTAAGGTTCTACCTTATTGAAAGGATGGTCCTTTAAGGTACAGTCCAGGAACAAAATGAATACACACACACACACACACACACACACACACACATACACACACACACACCATGATTCTCCCTGAGCATTAGGTATAAGGGCTGCATTATAGGTATATAAGTTGCAGTTGGGCACTACACAGTCACTTTATGCATTTTACCAGTCATTGATTCTGGTAATAGTGTCTATCTATGGTAAGTAGAAGCTTCTATGATGAAGAATGAGAGCTATGCTTTCCGGTGGGTATAAGGATAAATATTTAAATACAGATAGAAATTACATTGCTCAGGAAAATGACTGTGATAGGTTCTCTAGGGTCTGTGACTTCTCTAGCCATCAGTAACAACATTATCTAAGAGCTAGACTTGCAGTATTTTGCAGAAATTACCCACCCTATTTAACATTCCTTAAGTCCAATTAGAGAGCTATTGGTTATTCCCAAGTGCCTCTATTGCACCATTGGAGATATCTTGCAAGATGGCCATTGTCCTGGTTTATAGGCTATCCAACCCCATAGGACTGTTGTCTACCTTCATTCCTTGGCAGTTTTCATAGCATCTTCAGATACTAGGAGAGGCAGTCCTCAGGCACAAAGCTTCCATGGCAGTTCTAACTTTACTCCTCCAAGGCCTGTGTGTGAAGTACATAGTGCCTTCAGCAATGGAGTTTTGCCTTAGAGTTTTGACAGCATTTTAGGAGTCTCTTTGGACTCCCTTGAATAACTCCAAGCGACATTTCCCATGCTCAGTACTTGGTTTCTGTTAGTCTATTTGTTAAACTAATATATATATATAGTAACATATATTTACCATAATATGCATTTTGAAGTGAGCTTATAAAATAATAATTCCCTGTGGCTTTTTCAAACATCCTTGCTGTTAATTCTCTCTCCTTTTGTATTATCTTCCCACTTTCCCCAGTTAAAGTTTCTGACCCCCTAATCTTTCCTGTTTCTCTCATTATAGCACCTGTGTCCTCTTATGGCCCTCTCTACAAGTCATTTTCTCTATACCCCTTTATGGTCCCTTTTTAATGCCTATTTGAAGAGCTAAGTGGTTTGGAAGAGGCTAACCCAAACCTGGAATCCTTCTGTGACACCTGATACATCTTCCATTATTGATGGAAGAACCTGATTAATAAATGAAACAACTATTAGACTCAAGTTATTTTCATGGTTTATTTGATAAGAAAAGCCTAATATTTGAAAAATAATAAAAATAAATATTTTCTAACCACTAAATATATCATATATAGTAGATGGGTGTGTTGATGAATGGTTAGTGTCATATCAATCTGTCAAGACAGTTCTGTATTGAACCCTGGCTTAAGATAAAAAGTGCTTATCCAAGTAAAAACATGCTTTTTGGGGAGCCATAATGTAGATAATAAGCTTAAAATAAAGTTCCTTAAAATGTGGTCCTTTCTTAATCTGAAGAGCCATGAGTGTTAGGTTTTAAAGCCATGTTTCTATTTCATTGGTTAAAAATCCCACTGTTTATAACCTGAGCCCTGAACATTGTAGGCATTCTGAAACTGATTACTTCCTTTGGAGCCCACTGGGGCATTTATGGTTTGAAGATCTGACAAGACCCTCAAATGGTTGTCAGCCTGGAAGTGTATGGCAAAAATATCTTTACTATCTTCTATCCATTCAGGTTAAGAAAAAATAAAACTGAACTCAGTCAGACAAGGAATAAAAATTGGAATATTTAAAGCATTGAAAATTTCCTGGGCCCCATTGCTAAAACCACACTGTGGCTCACTATGGAGGTCTCTGGAATCATTTAAAGAGTCTTATCAACTTACTAATGATTAAGTCATTTTGTCAAAACAACAGTGCATAGTGCTTAGAAAAAAATGAGTCTTCCATGAGTGTCATTTAAAATAAATTAGCTACTTCAACAGAATTATGGCTGCTGCAAATGATAATGTCATACACTTAAGTCACAAGGATATTTGTGTTACTCATTTGACTTCTTTGGGTCTTAGTTCCTTCATCTGTGAAAAGATAATTATCAGGCATATGATAATCACCAATGGTCCATCAGTCTGTGCCTTAATCACTACAAACTTGAAGGGTTCTGCTTCTATGAAGATAAACAAGTGCCTTCCTACTATAAGTGTTAAAATAACACAAAAATTCATAGAACACCAGTGAGAATCTGCCTATTATGTGATGTGTGTTATTATTGAACAACAGACTAACTGCACAATTTTCTGTATAATATAAACCACGGTGACAGACAAAACCAGTGATCTGGGAAACTGGATTAGCTTTTCATACTAACCAAAGAAAACTTTTTAATTCTTTGAGTACAGAGGCTATGTTCATACCATACCTGAGTCATAACAGCAGTGGTCATGGACACTAGGGAAGCATATTGTTAGACCCTTTAGACAATGGAATAATAAGGAAATAAATTTTTATGTAATACTGGCCCTGTATCCATGTTCAACTTCTCTGAGATTTGAGAAAAAAAAAAGTTCATGGCATTAAGTTGATGATGACCATAATTGGAGGTAACTCATTGTATTGTATTTTTTTATTTATTAGGGCAAAAGATCATTAGAAACTTTTTGTAGACTATTTAATTATTCACCTAAGTTTCTTAGGGGTGGATATTATTCTTAAATCTTCAGAAGAAAGAAAAGGTGAAGAAAAACAGGAAAGAAAGAAGGGAGAGGGAGGAAGGAAGTTGTAAATAAGATTTAAAATTTAGATTTTATTCACAGATCTTAAAGTTAACTTTTCTCTTACCTCTCAGAGTAGCACTGAGATCAAGATCTCAAGTCATCCTTCAAACATTTACAACCCTGAAGCACCTAAACCAGAACTGTCCTTCTCTACTCACCATGAGTTGGGCCTTCAAGCATCATATAAGAGCTTTATGGTATTATGTTTTCTTGTGAGAGATTACAAGTTGTCAATTATTTTTATCATTCTATTAGAATGTTTAGATGTTTAAATCTTCATACATTTTTAGAATTCCTCCCAGATCAACACCCTTTTCCTATACACCTGAATTTGTGTATTACTTGATTTTTCACCTAGAAGTCCAATTTATGATAACCATAAATTCTTGGATATTGCCCTCTACTGGAGCATGGTCAATTTACCAGGGACTAAGCTCCTAAGAAAACTGACCTTCCCTCTCCTAGCAGCTGTCAGCTATGCATGGCTCCTTGGCTCTGGGTAGCATTTCATGTCCAGCTCCCCTCTTTATAATGGGATTTGGTCTGGCTTGAGTTTGCACAGGTATTGTGCATGTTGTCCTAATGGCTGTGAGCTCATATGAGCAGGTGTCCTCCTGCATACATGTAAGGATTCCTGGCACATCACATGGTGAAGCCAACATGGTGCCTGCAGAATGCTCCATGCGGAGGGCACGACCCCAGGTGTGGCTATGTAAATCTGTGCTCACCTTCTCTCTCTCTCTCTCTCTCTCTCTCTCTCTCTCTCTCTCTCTCTCTCTCTCTCTTTCTCTCTCTCCCTCTTTCAACATTTCAGTGTTTGCTGGCTTTATTTTCTAGTCCTTTTGAACTGGAACCCAGGCCCTATAACCTACAGGTTGATAGGCATCTAACACTATTCTTGTTCACAGTTTGGGGAGGAGAGCTAAGGATATCTTTTCCTTCTCCACCTAAGGCTTGTGCTTCCTCTAGGGTCTCTGATCTCTGAAACCACTTCTGTGAGGTCAAAGGGCAGAGGCATGGAAGGGTCGTCCTTCTCCCAGTAGGGCAGGCTGTCTGGCTTCTGATGAGCTTGTAAAGTCCAGATGATTGGGGACTGGCACCTGGTGTGCCATTCCTTCCTCAGGTTCTGGTGCAAGATGAGCAGGGCCAGGATGGCAGCCAGAATTTCAGTCCTTTGTTCCACAGGGAGTCCCTCTCTTTTAACTTCTGAAGCACAGAATTTGCCACGTCCTCCATCTTTCTCCACAGTCCCTGCAGCTGAGTCATGGGTTAGTACCACCAATCAGTGCAGATTTTGTTTTGATTTCCTTGAAACCAGAGCTGCTTCAGCCATTCAAACTAGACCTGTTGACTCAGTAAGGCAATAGACAAACAGTAGCAAACACAGAAAGTGCTGATGACATTCTTTTCTGGGAAGCGATTAAGATGTTTGTGCTGACCACCTAGTGGCTCTTAAAAGGAGACTCCATGTTGTAGTCTGTCTCTTCTCTCTTCTTCTTCTCTGTTCCTGTCCTTGCCTGGCATCTCTCCTGAATAAACTCTCATGTGGCCCTGGACATGTGTATGTGTCTCTTCTCACAAGCAAAACCAACAGTACAGAAGACACTATTTCCTTGGGATCATTTGCACCTTTGGCTCTTATGGTATTTCTGCTCTCTATTTCTTAAAGATCTCTAAGCCTTGGGAGGAGGGGTGTGATATGGATGACCTCCTTCTAACTTTTCCTTTACATCCTTATGCTGCTAATGCTACTTTTAAATGAAATTTTATCCATGACATGTTTAAATTTTCAATAAGAATATTTTGATATTTGAGTCGTAATTTCTAGTTTCTATGTCTTTGAGATTTCATTTCTTAGAAATATATCAATTGCACTATAATTCTATTTCTTTCAGTTAAATATACTAAGCCAATTTTTTCATACAAGATTTGGGTGCTAAGAGTTTAGCTCAGTGGTAGAATTCTTGCCTGATATGTGCAAGGCCTTTATTAAATCTCTACCCTGTAAATAAAAAGAAAAATCATTTACAAAGCTGAAAGGTAGAGTGGAATTAATATGTCTTAGAAATTATGTGTTAGCTACATTTCAGATTATTTTAAAGCTAGAATGTTTGCTTCAGATGTATATCTTACTATAAACCTCAGATATGAACATATTGCTTACAAGAAATTTGCAACTAACATCATTAAACTACTCCTCAAGAATAAATCAATTCCACTGTCTTGTTTTTCTCTCAAATATTCCCTTTGTGATTCCTAATGACTACTATGAAATATTACTTGAAGTGTGACAGAATAATAAAAAATATAAGCATAGAACTTCTCTTTGATGGTTTAAACAGATTTCCTTGGGGGCTGATGAAATATTTTAATGAAAACTATTAAGTTGTTTATAAGAACTTGATGAAGCTTAGACTTTCAAAGCATAATGTAGTGTTTCCTCACTCAGAATCATGTCAAACACCATCCTGTTCCATCACTGTGTTTCCCAAATGTCACAAATAAATCCCCTGTCCTATTCTCTTGACATTATTTGTTAAAAAGAAAAGAGTACAACTTCTTAATTCTTTTATAGATTATAATACTTTATTGCCTCCAAAGACCGTGTGGATGGTACAATTGTCTTAAACCAAAGTTACGCTAATTTAAAACATTTGCAATGGAAGAAAAAGCCTTTTAACTTTATTAATGCCTGTGATGTGAGCATGTGTTTAGCAGTTGCATATGGAGGCTTCCTTCTAACCATGCACAAGCCTAGGTCTGAGTATTACCAATGCATTACCAATGTGGCCTACCATGACCTTCCACTAACTTCAGCAGCAAACAGCTCTCAGGCATCTACAGATGTCATTCCCTACTGTGCTTGCTTCTGAGGGTGCAAGACAGCATGCTCATGGACTCCTAATGTGGTCTGAAGCTAGCATTTATACTGTTCTCTTGCACAGTTCTCATATACGGGTTTCTCCTACTGCTCACAAGATCTCTGCTACCCTTTCCCATGTTTATACTAATGAGCTCTATGTATTTCTTTCCAGCACATCAACTCTAAGGATTCATCTGACTTTGTGAAGAAGGAATTTATATAGTCAGGATTTTTATTTTCAAAGATGTCCCTAAAGTATTCTGTTGACTATAAAAAAATCTAGACTTAGCATTTGAAAACTAGAAAAACTCAGAATACCTACCCCACATTTACATGTTAGAAAACTGAGGACCAGAAAAAGTGCTCTTTTTATACCTTTTCGTGCCCTATTACATACCATATACAAATTTCCCAGTATACTATATGACTTTCTTGAATATTCTAATAACCTAGCCCTAGACATGTCATATGGCTCAGACATATGCTCTTTGACTGGCTCCACTACAAGGAGATGATATGCTTTGAGAAAACCATGGGGATTTGTTTACTCTTAATGCAAAAATCAACATCATATGTGAAAAAACTGGAACGGTTAATGGAAAAGATTGTTATAAATTACTAAATATTATATCTTTTTATTATTTTTGGATGCCAACCTGTATTTTAATATAAAAGAGAATTTAGATTTAGGTGGGTGGGGAGGTAAAGAGAACCTAGGATAAGCTGAAGAAGAAAAATTATAATTAGAATATATCATATGAAAATTCTTTATTTGTAATTTTAAAATGATGTACTCTAAGCTAATCTAATAATTTTGGCAAGTTTTAATCATTAAATTTTTGTTTTAAAATAAATAACCTAATAAATTAATTCCAAAACCTAAAATAATAACTGCTGAGGCTGGGCATGGTCTGTGAGTTTCCACCTACCAACCAATGATGCACTACCTTAAAAATCTGAATCTCTGGACAGAGCTGGGAAAGCCAGGAGCAACCTCTGTTTATTAGGAGGTCCTTAAGTTATTGGTACATAACATTAGAATTGAAACACTGTGTGTGAGTGTGTGTGTGAGAGTGTGTGTGTGCACGCACGCACGTGCCCACGAGTGCACTATTTCTTTCAATATCTCTTGCTCTCCTCTTTGACTTCTTGTTTATCAATGTGTATCTTCCACACATAAGTTCCTCTACAACTTGCCACCACCTGGTGCCCTCATCAAAGGCTATACTAATGGGTTTACTGATCTTGGACATCAAAACTCTAAAATCATAAACCAACAAGATCATTTCTCTTTTATAGTTTGCCTCCTTATGTATTCACTATAGTGACACAAAAGAAAACTAACACAACTATATAAACTCTGAGAAGGGTTTGCGAGCATCTTCCTGTCTGAAAAGGCTGAATATATACTAGTTTGCTATCCCAATTCTTTCCCCAAAAGGAGAAATAAAATCTAAGCTTCAATTATGGTGGTAAGACTTTTAGAAACATTGGTTAAGCGTAGCCATCTACCATCACTAATCTAATTTATGGCTTCTGTGCATTTTAATTATCTAATACAGATACTGTTTCTTTTTTATTGTTCGTTTTGTTCTCAGAAATTTTTAGCTTTTAATTAAAGTGTGACACACACAGAGTTAACTACATACACACAATGTACTCAAAAGTAGATGTCAGTTTGGTGGAGCTGTTCAAAGGTGTATAAGCACGTAGTC
The DNA here is from genome assembly GCA_004025045.1 of Sigmodon hispidus. Lineage (NCBI taxonomy): Eukaryota > Metazoa > Chordata > Mammalia > Rodentia > Cricetidae > Sigmodon > Sigmodon hispidus. Next base: position 26,456 of record PVIH01004656.1, on the reverse strand, counting down.
ATATCCCAAGTGAAGACCCTGAGTATTTTCAGCATCTCAAAGCACTCATTAGAGCCTCCTTAGTGTTATACCTCAAGAAGTAGCCAGTATTCTGACTTCCAATACTCCCTACTTTCTTTCTTTGTTTTTGAACTTAACATAAATGGTATCTTGCCATCTAACTTTTGTGTGTTTTCTGTGAATCAGTTTATTACTGGAGAAGGTATTTGTATTATTGGCTGATGTGTATTCTGTCTTTAATATACATGTGTAACATGCTATTGCATCTTTATAACACATTTTAAACATCCTTTTTTTCCTATCAGTAAATGTTTGGGTTACTTCCATATTTGGGTAATTATAAATACATTTGCCTCCTAATGTCTGTTGGAAATTTTTTTTTACTCATATCTCCTGTATATGTATTTAAGATATTCATTAGGGTAAAATGGCTCAGATGAAGTCTGTATTTAATTATATTTACTAAAATGTTTTAGAGTGGAAATTTATGTGCATAAATAAGAGACCTGTCCAGTTACTTCCAGATCCCATCTGTCCTGCAGATTTACTCCAGACAGTTTGGGTTTCTTAATACTCAGGATGTAAGAACACTGGTTTATCTAAAAATTGTAAATCACACAATTTTAGTGTTTGTGAGTTTTGGCTAAAGGAAAGTAAAGTTTTCCAAATACGTAAACACATCTATTCAGTGGCAAGGTTACCTCAAAGTCAAGAGAAGTGGCTGTTTACCACTTTCGCAGTGATGCAGAGTGGAAGCAAGCTTATGTTCCCAAGTCTTCCTCGGGCCGGTTGGCACAAGCCCTGCCTCTGTGTTCTGGAGCTGTCTGCAGGACAAGCTCATCAGCCTGACTCACAGTGCACAGCCACAGGGCACAGCGGTTAGGCCAAGGCAATCATCTGTGTATCCTTCTCCTGCAAAGATCTCTCTCTTTCTTGTATTTCACTTAATAAAATTAGTCACCACACACGGTGGATTAGCGGCAGCAGCAAAGCCTCCTTGGATTTGCATGAAATTATTCTCAGTAAAGAAATCAAGAGGCGATTTGCTCAGTCCTTGGCCTTGTTAGGAATTCCTGTCATCGACCCTTCTCGCTCAGACTGAAAAGCATGTTTGTGATTGTTTATTATTCGTAATGATTAGTCCCACTTTGCAGGCAGCTAGCTTCTTGGATACCATTTCCAGACTATTTTGTTGTTGTGTTGCCTTTTTCTGAGCTACTTTTATATGTGCAAGGAGCAGCAGAGGAATAAAAGATGACAGTTTGGAGAAATGGGCTAACTTGTCAAAACTGTGACAGATTCCAGTCACTGATCTAAGACCCTACTTTTTCCAAAGTGATAATGAGGGCAAATCTAAGAGAGATAAAAAAATGTGTTCCCAAATAGATTATGTCTACCTGCTGCTTGCACATCCTCAGTAAATGAAAATAGAACTTTCCAAGAGTGGCGTGTGTGTTACATTGGTGAACTGTTAACGAAATTTTCTCCAGATGCCAATAGCAATTAATATATGCTGCAATAGGTGTTTGTTCTTCAGATGCAAAGCAGGGAGAATAAGCAAGTAATGACCAAGTACCTTACCTGCATCATCTTCTGAGGTTCTGCACCTCCCTTCAGCTCTGCCTTCTGTGGTGTGAGGGGCTGAGCCTAGAGATACCAAGAACTGGAAAGAGAAATTTTTTTTTACAGCCTCAGTGTATATAAGAGTTAGAAATAATGAGAATATGTAGTGTCTCCCTCTGGCTTTAACAATACTAATAGGATAGATGGGGATCCAATACACATGTATAAAGCAAGCTACCTACCCCTTCACGGCATCTAAGAATCTTAGTCATGTCTACTGCTGTCCCTGTAATAGTCTCTTCTCTTTCTTCCTCATCCTCCTGCCTGTTTCTTCCTCACAGCTGTCAACCCTTGCACATCAGAACTGCAATATTGACATATTTGCTAATAATTACCTGTAAAACGAGAATGCATCACAGAGAACCCACATTTAGAGGAGATAGTCTTTATTTAATGAATCAAAATTCCTTTTCTTTTCTTTCATATCAGCTTCAGAATTTCACAGTGTGAAATTTCATTTTTTTTTTCTTCGTGTGGCTTAACTCTGAAGTACGATATATTCTATTATAGTTTATTTCTCAAGTAAGAAAAAAAATCTATGTATGTGACTTTATGGGATAGATAGCAATGCTAGAACTTCATGCTGAAAATAAAATTTTAAATGGTATTCTGTTTTACAGGAAAAGTGTTATCTAAGTATTATAGAATGTGAGATCGTATTGGGTATTTTCTTTCATGCTACCCTATTTGAGCATGTTGGCTGACTGAAGTCATCAAAGTGTGTTAGTGATAGCTAATGAGAAATTGTTTGGGCCCCTATGGTCCTTTCTACACTGCAGGGTAGAGAAAACAGAAATCATCCTCTTTCCTGCAAGTCTAGCAGACTAGCATAATGAGCTGGGGTCTCACTTTTACTCTCTTGTGGACCCTAGTCTTCTTTCTCTCCTGGGAGATCATCCATCTGTAGCCTGTGCTCTGTGTCCTTCCTAGAATACAAACAAATGCTAGCTGATCTTTATTCCTTCAGAATCATATTCTTTCTCACAAGGCTCAGATCCTTTACAAATGGAGAAAGCTCAGTGATGTTTAGAGATTCCTGAACTCTATCTGAATTATAAAGACACATATTCATGTTTGCAGAAGTTTCTCATCTGAGTTCTTACGAATTATAAATCTAACATTCTATGTGAGTAACTTCCCAGATAGATATATTCAAAAACTTCTCCTCATCCAATAAACTAAAATAAAGACATGTGTAATGTCCTGATATTGATATAAATGTGCATCAAGTAGCAATGAGGTTTTTTTCAGATAGCCCATCAGTTTTGTTTTATGAATTCTAAATTTGAAATCACTTGGGGGAAAGAGGAAATGCTGATATGCATCATATAAAATAGTAATAAATGAAACCAGTGGTTTTCCTTGTATCCTAGTAAAAATTTTAGAACTCCTGGATATCATGAAAGTATTGTATAAGAAAAATATGTTTTTAAATGTATATAACTGAGTGTGCCTACTGGCCAAAATGGCCTGCGATGGCAACAATCAGCAGCATGGCATTGACCTAAGGCCTTGATGGAAGTTTCCAGCATACCACAAGAAAGCAGCCTGTCTATCCAAATCAAGATCAAATGATTCTCTAACACTTAGACTATTTTCTGTTCAATGTTTGCCATTTCATGTCTCTACTTGGGAGAATGAGAATTCTCTCCTTTGCTGAAGTCATTTTCATTTAGAAGAGATAGAGGCTGAAGTGCACATTCTGGAAGAACATATAAGTCAAAATTTGTTGTGGTTGTAAGTCTACACAGAGCTTTGTTTTGAAAACTCCTTGTTTTAGTTTAACTTTCCATTGCTGTGAAGAGAGAGACACCATGACCATACTAACTCTCATAAAGGAAAACATTAAATTGGGGCTGGCTTACTATTCAGAGGTTTAGTGCCTTATAGTCATGGCAGTAGACAGGGTGGCATGCAGGTAGCCATAGTTCTGGAGAGGTAGCTGAGAGTTCTACATCTTGATCCATAGGCATCAGAAGGAAACTGTTACTCTGAGCATGGTTTGAGTATATAAGAGACCACAAGCCCATCTTCAAAGTGACAGCTTTCTCTAACAAGGCCACACCTACTCCAACAAAGCCACACCTTCTAATAGTGACTCTGAATGGGTCAAGGATTCAAACACATGCATTTCTAGAGGCCATTTCTATCCAGACAACCATACTTCTTGAATATCTACATATTGCTTTTTGTTAATAAAAGATTTTTGAAATATACTTGTAGAAATTCATCACCTATAACAGCCAACTTTCATTTTGTATTTAGCATGTCCTAGCTACTATACTTTTTGCTTTATATACAAACATATTAAGCTGAAAATCCTCACATCCTTCAGAAAAGGCAGGAACATTCTCTATCCTTATTTACATATCAGCAAAGTCATCCACAAAGAGGGGAATCTCTGGCCCAAATCCTACCTTTAGGAATTTAGTGGTGACTAGAAACAAGTTCCCATGGTTCTACATGGTTCCCATTCATGAACTCTTGAATAAAAGGATTTCAATGTAACAAGACACTGGGGAATGAAAGGGCCAGGAGTGATGACACACGCCTTTAATCCCAGCACTTAGGAGGCAGAAGCAGGTAGATCTCTAGTTTGAAGCCAACCTGGTCTATGGAGTGAATTTCAAGAGCAGCCAGGGAAATTCAGAGAAATCCTGGCAAAAAAAATGTAGTGAAGAATATTTTTCTCTAAATAGAAAAGAGAAATTGAACAAAGAGGAAAGAAAGTAGTAGGTGTATGTCTACAAAGACACTTACTTGTGGATCCATTAGTTCTAGGTAAAGCGGGGAAAAATGAGTTTTAGGTTAAATAAATGACTACAAATACATAAAAACCCTAAAATGGTAACATATAAAGTAACTTTGGGGGACTAGAGAGATGGCTGGATGCTTAAGAGCACTGACTGCTATTCTATAAGACTCCGTTTTGATTCCCTTACCCAATAATCTTAGTTCTAGGCACTCTATTACACTCTTCTAACCTTTATGAACAGCAGATGTGCACGTCCTGTACAGACAGATGTGCACACCAACTATTCATGCCCCCAAATAAAATAAACTTAAAACCAAAGGAATATTTCAAAAGTAACTTGAAAATATGCCCTTCTCTTTGATTAAAACTTCCAAGGAGTAACTGTGAGGCTTGCATTTTCCCTCCTTCCCCATGCTGTGTGCCTTCATTGTGATGGAGTCTCCCATGCTCACTTACTTCTCCAGTGAGCTAGCATATACAATATTTTAGGGAATAGTGTTATATAATGTCTCAACTATTACTCTCTTTTAAGATAGTAAAATTCTCACTCATCTGGCTCCAGTACTCTTGGATTTCTGTCTATGACTTGAGGTAAGACAATCAAATCAAAATATAAAAACAAATCAAGGCAGTCTCTGTGAAGGACATGCAGAAAAGCCAATAAGAACTGACTGTGGTGCTTAATTTTTAGGACACAATCTTCCAGTACATAAGTAAAAGGCCATAATGGTCATGTTTTTCAAAGAAATGCCATAATGAAATTTCTTTAGTAAAATGGCTAATGGACGGGTAATTGTATACTTTCTTGAATATGCTGGTACTTATCGTTAATGTGATTGCACAAAATGAATAACATGTTTGACTTTATTGAGATTGGAATAGCAAATGAGCCAGCAATGCTTAAAAACAAAAATACGGAGAATTGCACTGACAGTGGGGCACCCTGTTTTTTAAAAAGACCAGAATTATTGAACGTTTAAAATGGATACTTTGTAGAGAGGAGAGACCACATCCTCTTCTAATTGTGTCTTGATTGCCATCAATCAAGAACTGTGAGTATCAACACAAACACAAGAATATTCTATCAGAAAGTCTCCATGGCTTTTATTAAGAAATAAAATAGAGGCTTTCCATGGGTTCCTGGCCTTGTCTGCCTCACTGCAGCATACATTCATCACTTGTGCTGTATGGTTGTGAGGCCTAAGAGTATTGCATTTTCTTCTTACTGCAATGTATCATCTTCCCACTCCCTCAAACTGTACTATATCTGCGCATCATTTCTAGTCAAATAGCAGCACCATCAGCTTCTTTCTCTTCACAAAATCACATTAAAATAATGCATCTCAGAGGGGCATGATGTATATGGCTAACCTTGACATTTTATCAATATGTATGAAAATACATTATATATATAATGTGCCATTTGCAGAAAACTTTACACCTAGTCATTTTGAATGAACTAATTTACTGTGACACTGGAAGAGAAGTAAGATTGGACCATATCCCAGTGTTCAGTCATTTCCCCATGATGAATTAGAGATAAATTTTTGTCACCTACAAGTAAGCAATATTTTCCTCTCACTCTCTTGTCCTTAAATAAAGGGAATCTGGGTAGGGACATGGAGACAATGGCTTCTTTGTATTTTGGAGATAATCTAATGCTTCGGAATCTGGTCTGTGAGGTCAGAGAAACCTGAATTCTGGTTCTGAGTCTGCCTGAAGCCACACTGACAATCCTGAACAAATTGCATCACCCTCAGAACTTCAGCTTCTCTGTCGATAAGGTGAAACCAATTAAATGGAGTTTGAATCATCGGCTGATATCAACATGTTTTCATGAATTATCTGTTTACAGCAAGTTTTCTTTTCCTAATAAATGCATTAGGCCTCAGAGTAACCATTTCTACAACATTGCAATCCCAAATGTTATCAAAAGACTTTTACTCAGGGAAAGTAAAGTTACTTTATCATAACACTTAGAAATAAGCTAACATTTGTTATCTTTTCCCTGAAAGAGGAAGGAACAAGAAAACCAATCATGGAGTCTGTGATGGTTGAGGTAGATCTTAAAGATGAAGTACAGTGGACATAGCAGAAAGAAGAACCAACATGGCTTTTGAGGCATGATGCTGGTCCCCAAACTTAGATGAGCATAAGAATTGCCAGAATGACTTGTTAAAACAGAATGCTAAACCTCACCCTCAAAGTTGCCAATCAAACTAATTCAGGTGAAATCTGAAGATTTTTCTCTCTAACAGTTATAGTTCAGTTTGTTGCAGTTGGCCTGGGACAACATTCTGAGAACCCTTTGAAAATGGATGACATGTCAGGGTACCACCCTGACTTGATTGTTTCTGATGATGCAATGCAATGAACAAATGGAATGACACAGACCATCAGAAGTAGAAAGTACATGATCCTGGAAAAGCATGGACTTCTCCTGAAATACACATCTCCAAAATAATGCAAAATTGCAAAATTTGGTCTGAGGCCCAATTTGAAAAGATGTGCATAATAGTGATGAGCTAAGAAGTAAGAGACCTGAAGCTTGCTATCTAGTTGACAAACTTGGCATGATAGATAATTAGGGAAGAGATGACACAGGTCTGCTAAAATGGTTTTGACTCTTCCCATATGTTTACCTGCCTGTATATAAATAAGTCTTCTATGTGTATGTATTCGAGAGACAGACAGACAAACAGAATGATAGCAATTGTGCACTCAGTACTTGCTTTACAACACAAATTATTTTCCATACTTTTTATCTAGTATTTTATTTCAGTCTTCTTAATCTTCTCAATGCAAATATTGTATGATCCCAGTTTCATACATGAGGAAATCATGGCTTACAGAGTAAATCATGTTTTATTTCGGATAACTGCAATATTTCTTCCAAATCCATCCTGCCTTTTCTTCCATTTTCTGTCTGCCTCAGGTAGGGGACTGTGGATTTCCTCCACTTGGTTTTGATCAGGGAGAGGACCCAGAAGAAAAAAAAAACACTGGAAAAGAATGAGGACCATATTTACTTTTTCAGATCTGTCTTTGTTCATTGTTAAACATCAATATGTCATCTCTTTCAACAAAATGAAGTAAGTTTTCTGAATATGATCATGTCCACCCATCTTTCTCTTTGACTCAGCAACCAATTTTTACCACCTTCTATGTAGGAGTAGCAATGGGCCTTTAGATTCTGGAAAAGGGCTATGCACATTGCTGAGAACTTCCTGATAAACCACTAACACTTTCACCCCAATGCTTAGAGACAACTCCCATCAGATTCTCCCATTTTGAACTCAGATTATCCCATCCATCTTCCACTGTAGTCCCAGCTGATATGGTTACTCAAAATATATAGTTTAAAAGCAATTAAGAAAAATGAAATTATGATATCTTCAGGTAAGTGGATGGATGTAGAAAAAAATTATTCTGAGTGAGGTAAGCTAGACCCAAAGAAACAAGTATTGGATGTGAATGTCAGTTTTTAAGCTTTCAATATATGTGCTACAAGCTGAATAACCACAGAAGTTAGATGTCAGGTACCTCAGAAGCAATTACAGTAGAAGAGAAGATCTCCCAAGAATAGTGAAATAGAATATAGTATTATAAAGAGATAATTAGAAGATTATATGGGGAAGTATGATGATGTATTTTACATTTAATAAAAAATATCTGAAATATCTGAGGGCAAAGCCACCCATAGAATGAAGCCGTGAAGGTCAGTGAGTGACCTTTAATCTCATCACTTGGAGGACAGATTCCCGTGGATCTCTGTGAGCTAGGTGGTTGTGGCATATACCTTTAATCTTAGCACTAGGAAAGTTGAACCAGGACATAAAATAGCAGGGCAGGAAAAGGCAGAAAGATAAGGCTGGAGGAAGCAGGTCTTCCTCCTGCCAGTTCCCTGCTGACTGAGGACAGAGCGGCCTGGAGTCAGAGGATGCCTGGAGACAGGCCTGGGGAATTGACTAGGTGAGAAGTAGCTGTGGTTTATTTTTCTGTCTCTCTGATATGTCAGCTTTGCCCTAGTAATTGGCTCTGGGTTTTTGTTCTAATACCAAATAGAATTTTTGCAATAGGGATGGGTATGGAAGTGCAAGGTAAAAGAGGAAACGGGGGGAGGAGCAACTAATAGTAAGGGCCTTTTGAAAAGCCAAATCTAAACCTACTGTTAAAGAAGCTTCCTAAAGTGTATACATTTATGAAAGGAATGTAAACATGGAGTCATCATATAATGGGTGAGACAATGCCAAACAGACATTTTATGCCACCAAGCAAAACCTGTAGGGTTGGAAATAGGTTACATCTTGTTGAGACATCAGCCAAAAGAGTCCCATAAAAATATGGGCTTTCACCATGGCTATTAGTTGTTCTTCACAACCTGCTGATAAGGCTTTATTGACCAAGATAGCACTTATTTATGTCATCCAACATGAAGAAATCAAGCTGTTCTCCAGATAAAAGCTTCAGTTCTACTGAATAGCATTAATGGTACTGGAAGATACTCTGCATGTCACTGGGAGAGAAAGGTAATTATTGATACCACCCAGATACAGACCCTGCAATCTACAAAACAAACTTAGCTGCCTCCAAGATATACTGCTGCAATAGTGCCACAGAAAAGTTATCTTATCTCACCATGAGATGAGGTCTAGGATGTCTTCATCAAAGCCCTCTCCCCAGGGCTCAGTTACATATGCAGAAGATAAGGTACAAAGCTTATAAAAGCAAGAAATATTGACGCCAGAACAACCATGCCTTCCAGGCACAAGAGGATAGGTGGACCTAACAACTTACAGAGAGTGTAGCAACATGAACTAGGGCCTCACAGGTTTTACTTAGATGGCATCCCAGCACTGAGAACTATAAACCCAGAAGGAGAAATAGACACAGAATCCTAACACTTACCAAGAAATCATTTAAAACTGGTACTTCTTAGGAAAGGAACAATCAATTTCCCCTAGCAGAGTGTCACTCATTATCTGCCGACTCTATATTTAATTTTTTTCATATATGGATGTATTTTAGAAAGCTACTATGGTAGTAGGTTTCCATATGGCTCTTTAAAAGGCCTTTGGTATTAGTGCCCACACCTCTAGTACCTTGAGGTACCCACAGTCCAGGGCAGATTTCATGATCAAGAGTAGTTGGCCAACCTCAAACAAACACCTTGTGTTTTGTTTTGGTTTGATTTGGTTTTTGTGGACTTTTTAAATTTTGTTTTGTTTTGTTTTGCTTTGGCATTTTTTTGTCTTACTGAGTTTTTGTTAGTTTTGATTTTTGTTTTCATTTTGTTTTGAGAGAGAAAACATGAAGTTAGGTAGCAGAAGGGAGGGAGGACCTGGGGATTGTTGGGGAATGAGAAAAAGCATGATCAAAATGTATTATATAAAATTTTAATTTAAAACATACAGAAAAAAAATGTTTGAAAAAAAGCAGGTGAGGCAAAGGCTTCAGGTCCTGATACCAAATTCCCAGGGTCTCAAATCAGCAGCACAGGAACTACAGGAGGAGCAAGGACAAGTTTGTGAGCGTGTCTTCAGTTTGAAATAGAGTTTGGACAGAAGCAAAGAGTGACTAGTTAAATGGATTACTACAAATCAAGAAAAGCTAAAAGCCAGGGAAAAAAAAGCACCAAGTAAAACTCCATTCTTTGCCCCCTGAGCAGGTCATCCTAATTAAGGAAAAAGAGAAAACTCTTGACACAGTCCTCAGTACCTTTTAAATGGCACCAGCAATGTGTTTAAAAGCTGATAGGCTTGGTGGTTTTGTCACTATAGAGATATAAGAGGCAACCTTTGATTTTCTCAGTCTCACATCTCACGCTAGTGCCTGCCCCTTCCATCAACAAATGACCAGTTAAAATGAAGGGCGAAAGAACAAGAGTGAACAGAGTGATGCTTCTGTGATGTTTCTGAAGAGGCTGTTGAAGTTAACATCCTAGAACACGATGTGCATTCCTATTTCAATGGGTGAAATAGAGTGAATTGAAGAAGAATCTCTGTAGAGTGCTGCCTTTCTATTCTTTCATATTTCTCCCCTCTTCAAGTTGAAGTCATTTCCTTAGAGGATATGGTACCATATCCCTAACTATAGAGTTACATGTATCTAAAGTTAACATACATGAAGTCATAAGGAAACAGATGGATGCTCAACTTCCAAGAACTAATTATATATTTTTCTTTTTTCAATTTAACTTTATTCTGGAGATTGTAATATAATTACAACATTTCTCCTTTTCCTTTCTTCCCTCCAGGCCCTTCCATATTAACTCTCTTGGCTCTCTTTCAAATTTATAACCTCTACTTTTGTTAATTATTATTGCATACCTATATGTGTATGCATACACATATATTCTTAAATATAACCTTGTCATTTCATACAATATTAAATCTTTATATGCATATAATTGGAATTTTTAATCTAAGTTCAGAAAAGCGTATAATCTCAGTCCACATGCCAGGTTTATGTACTTCTTCTTGCAAGTTTTCTGGAAGGTATGAGAATCTAAAGATCTCTAGGTTGAAAAAAATAAATTTAGGATTAAAAAGTTGTATCAACGGTTGAGACAAATATTAGCAGACAACCTTGGTTTTATTCTTAACACATGCATGGCAGCTTAACACCATCCATAACTGCATTTCTGGGAGTTTCTAGTTCCCTGTTTCTGCCTTCTTGAGCATTAGACACATGTGGTGGAAATAAATAACTGTTTGGACCCATGTAGGGCACCGTAGAAGTGGGTGGAGAATCAGAGGCAGGCAGGTAGGAAGAAGGGGTGGAGTTTACCAGTCGCTATTTGTCTCTTGAAGAAAAAGCATGTAAAAATTTAGGTGAGCCACGGGCTGCAAGCCACGTGGTGGGTAGATTTATAGAAATGGGTTAATTTAAAAAAAAAAAGAGCTAGCTAGTAATGTGCTTATGGGCCAAACAGTGTTAAAGTATATAAGCGTGTGATTTATTTTTTTGGGGGGGCAAAAGCTGTGGGCACACAAACCAAGCTCTATACCGCCGACACCACACGTGTGCCAAGTCATAAATCTCCGGCCCCAAACAGGCCGGGAAAAACATACAACAACAAATGGCTTCCCAACGTTGGGCACAAACACCCGCATAAAGCCTGAGAAAGTACTGTTTGGACCCATGCAGGGCACCGTAGAAGTGGGTGGAGAATCAGAGGCAGGCAGGTAGGAAGAAGGGGTGGAGTTTACCAGTCGCCATCCGTCCCCCGAAGAAAAAGCATGTAAAAATTCAGGTGAGCCACGGGCTGCAAGCCACGTGGTGGGTAGATTCATAGAAATGGGTTAATTTAAAAAAAAAGATCTAGCTAGTAATGTGCTTATGGGCCAAACAGTGTTAAAGTATATAAGCGTGTGATTCATTTCTTTTGGGGGGCAAAAGCTGTGGGCACACAGACCAGGCTCCACACCGCCGGCACCACACGTGTGCCAAGTCATAAATCTCCGGCCCCAAACAGGCCGGAAAAAACATACTACAACAGACACATATGCAGTACAGTTATATACATGTAGGTGAAACACTCACACACATAAAACAAAAATAAATAAGTCATTAAAAAACTTTAAAAAAAGAAATGAGTTTAGGTTATATCTTTACTATACACATTGTTAAAAGCTGAATGATTTAGGGTACACAGCATATTACTGGCATTTGTAAAAGTGGTTACTCTGCTGATGAAGCCAACTGTGCTAGCTAGTTTTCATCAACTTGGCACAAGCTGGAGCTATTTGGTAAGAAAGAATCTCAATTGAGAAAATGCCTCCATAAGGCTGACCTATAGGGGAATTTGTCAAGTATTTTCTTGATTGATGACTGATATGGGAGGGCCCACTCACTCACTGTGGGCTATGACACTCCTGGGTTGATGGTCCTGGGTGATGTAAGAAAGCCAGCAGAGCAAGCCATGGTGAACAAGCTAGTAATCATCCTTCTTCCATGGCCTCTGCTTCAGGTACAGCCTTAGGTCTCTGTCTCCAGATGCCATTTTGACTTCTTTTCATTATGGACTGTGATACAGACGTGTATGCAAAATAAATCTCTTTCTCCCAAGTTGCTTTTGGTCATGGTGTTTTATCACATCATTAGAAGCTCAAATTAATACACCAAATAAAATATTCATCATCTCACTTGGTTTCCCAGTTAATTTTGCTCTTCATATCAAGAGAACAAACATTTGTTCATGTGCTGTGTTTTTTAATTGTATTTCACTTGCTGTGTATTGAATTTCTAGATTTATTCATCCTTTGCTTCTGCTACTATATGTCCACATTCTAAATTTAAATGCATTATTTCCTTAACCTGTTTTATTCCTACATTCTTCCTCTTACTCTAAAATTGCCTTACAATGAGAAAAAAAACATGGAGATGTGGATATATTGGAGAAAATAGAGACTTTCCGAAAATGACAATAAATAATAAGTTAATTGCAAATCTAGTTTTCGTAGGAAATTATTTTTAATTTTAAAAAAATGTCTTTTTTTTCCATGTATCCCCCTGCTCACCCACCCTTTCCTGTTCCTAATCCCTCCCAGTCTTTCTTCAGCCTCCTCCCATCTCATCCCAGAGCCCCTCCCCAAAAAGGGCAGGAAGTCCCAAGGTAGGTCATCTCAGCATGCCACATCTACTCCAGGCAGGTCGGATTTTTTTCATTCTGATATCAAAGCTGGGTTAGGTGTTCCTCTGCAGGGGATAGGCTCCAAGGTGCCAGCCCATTTACAAGAACACAGTCTGATCCCATCCCTTGAGGCTCTCATACTGCCCATGATAATCAACAGTTGCCTAACCTTGGAGGGCCTAGCTCTTTGTCCTATGGTTCCCCAAGGACTGTTCTTGATTCAGTGTGTTCTCCAGAGCTTCAGGCAGCTATCTCTGTGGGACTCCTCCTCATACTCCCTGTCTCTTTGCTCATACAGACTCTTCTTCCCCACTCTCCAGCTGTAAGGGGAGCTAAGCCCAAAGCTTATTCATGGATCTCTGCCTCCACCTCCATTTATTGTTGGGTGTAGGTTCTGTGATGACACTTAGGGTAATTATTCATTTGATTATAGGGGACTTCCTGTTTAGGCACCCCTTCCATTATTGGTTGGAGGCCTGTCCTGGAACACCCTGTGGGATCCTGGGGGTTTCCCTAGCACCCAGTCTCCTTCCAGCCCTGAATTGGTTTCCTCTACCAAGGTATCCATCTGTTTTCTCTCTCTCTCTTTGCTGCTCCTCTCACTCAACCATCTCCTCCTCTCATGATTTGTTCCGAACTCTTTTGGGTCTTGTCCCAATTTGCTAATGAGATATTCTCTATTTTCTCTTCCTAGGAGAATCCCTGGATGTCTCACTTAAGTTCCTTCTGATCCCAAGCTGTTCAGGGGTTGTGTTTTGCAGCTTGAGTGTTCTTTGCTTTTTGACTAAAATCCACTTATGAGTGAGGACATCCCATGCCTATCATTCTGGGCTTGTGATACCTCACTCAGGAGGATATTCTCCAAATCCATCCATTTGCCTGCAAATTTTAGAATGTCATTCTTTTTTACTGCTAAATAGTACTTCATTGTGTAGATGTAACACTTTTGTTAATCCATTCTTCAGTTATGGGGCATCTAGGTTGTTTCCAGGTTCTTGCTATTACAAATAATGCTGCTATGAACATAGTTGAGCTAATGCCTTTGGGATACAAATGTGCATCCTTTGAGTATATGCCCAATAGTGGTGTTGTGGATCCTTGGGGAGATTGATTCCCCGTTTTCTGGGGAACTGCCATACTGCATTCCAAAGTGGCTGTACAAGTTTACGCTCCCAACAATGGAGGAGTGTTTTCCTTGCTCTAAATCCTCTCCAGCATAGATTATCTTCTGCTTTTTTTTCTTAAATCTTAGCCATTCTGACAGGTGTAAGGTGGTATCTCAAGGTTGTTTTGATTTGCATTTCTCTGATGGCTAAAGATGTTGAGCAATTTTTTAAGTGCCTTTCAGCCATTTGTAATTCTTCTGTTGATAAATCCCTTTTTAGCGCTGAACCCCATTTTTTTAATTGAGCTATGTAGGTTTTGGGGTTTTAGTTTCTTGAGTTCTCTATATGTTTTAGAGAACAGTTCTCTGTTATATGTAGGATTGGTGAAAATCTTTTTCCGTTCTGTAGGCTGTCATTTTGTCTTATTAACTGTGTCCTTTGCCTTACAGAAGCTTTGTAGTTTCATGAGGTCCTATTTATTAATTGTTGTTCTTACTGTCTATGCTACTGGTGTTATATTTAGAAAGAGGTTACCTGTGCCAATGCATTAGAGGGTGTTTCCCACTTTCTTTTTTATCAAGTTTGTAGAAAAATTTTAAAGTGACAGCAAATACGTATACAAGACAAAGGAAGTTTTAACGTTTAGGATTCAGTTACTAGTCAATATCCAGCTCTACTGAATTTCATACTCAGCATGCTCAACCTATGTGTACAAAATAATATAAAGTTTCCACATAAGTACTGTGATAATTACATCCAATACACGTGTGACCAACTGCAATTCAATTTTCTTTTCCTGGAAAGTGTCTTGTTGCATTGGAAATGAATGAGACCTCAGTGCATTATAAAATCTCAATCTGATCTCTTGCCTCTAAGCCCAGGGTTATTTTCATTCTAGTAAATTTCTATTTTAACAAGTTACCAAAAAAGAGCTATTAATAATGTTTCTCAACTCCCATACCCCTTATTCAATGTTCTGCCTGCTGCAGTAAAGCTTAAACAAGTAAGTCTCTTCCAGCCACACCATCATGTTTTTTTTAGGTAGACTGCATCCTTGAAGGAGAATTTTATTGCTGCCTTGAGTGTGATCAATTCTAGTCCCCACAACTGAATTGATCACACAGAAATAGACATCTGTCTTCTAGACAGCCACATTTAACATCCTGGAATGTCTCTATCTATTATTTTCACGTACAGACAAGAATGCCAGCTGCTCACCTGACCACATTTCCCCAGCCCAGAGAACTTGGTTTATTTCTCCCATTACTGTTGTAGCCATTTCTTCTATTTATATCCACAAACTTAGAAAATGAGGAGGGAGTATAAAAGCAGTAATAATAGTAATAGTAGTAGTAGGCAAAGCCAACACTGGTCTCTAAAGCAAGAACTAGATTTCCCCACTGTATTGTCCAAAAGGCAGGTTCACAAATTAAATGTAGCAGGTATTTAGAGCATACTTTTACAATTGCATCATCTAAATTTCTATCATATGTAATTCAGTATTGTCAACCTGGCAAGGTTATTTTTTGGCACTATGTTATCCAGCCTGTTCAACATCTAATAGTAATATTAGTAATAATTTATGAGAAGAAAGTAGGAAGGTTAACAAAGAAAGCTAAATACTTTGCTTAATACCAAGCACCAAAATACTGATGGAAAAAAACCTGGACTAGGAAACAGTGCAACATTGGGCTTCTCAAACAACCAAGGCCACAGCACTCCCTCTTCTGGTGACAGACATGGCACATTTTCATTATTATATTTTAACCATATACAATAACTGGTTTTATTAATTTCCATACATATATATATGACTGCTCTCTTTATTGCTTTTTATCTTCCTCCTTGTCTTTCTCCATTTACCATCTAGATTCCTCTGCCTTCCCCTTTTATTATAGCTGCATGTTTTTTCCCTAGCTTCTTTGTCTGAAATCCAGTATTAATCCTTGTGAGTCTAGTCTGTTTCACTTAACTTGACTATCTCTAGTTGTGTTTGTTTTCTTATTTTTCTTATATTTCATACTTTTGTAATAATGAGTTAAAAGTCCATTACAGACACACACATGACAATTCCTTTATTAATTCTTCTATCAAAGGGCTCATTCTATACATTCAAGCACCTCTATTGTAAGTAAAATTTGATATTTTTGGTATGTGCCTGGGAATGGAATACCTAGATCATATGCAAGTTCTGTTTCTAGTTTGTTGATGAGACTCTAACAATTTCCATAGTGGGTGGACTCATTTACAGCCTCAAGGATGCCTTTCCACATCCAGATCACCATTTATTGTCTGTTTTCTTAATTTCCTCATGACTTGGATATGATATATTCTCCATATAGTTTGGATTTGTGTTTCCTTATGAAAAAGGAAGTGAAATTTGTCATTTCTACATATTTGTTGAACTTTCATATTTCTACATGTAGATCTTTAATTCTTTCAACCTCACCTTCTACCAAGTCCTCCAAGAGTATTGAAATCTATCTAAATCATAAAATGTAAAAAAAGGATCCGAGCACTTGGCGGGTAAAGATAGAAGAATCAGGAATCTATATCCAGCCTGGGCTACTTAGAGATCTAGAAGCGATCCTGGGCTACATAGAAAACTCGATAAAGGCCAGCTTGAGATACAGAGGCACTGGTTTGAAAATGTGGAGGATCCCAAAACTAATTTTAACAGATCAGAGAAACTATCTCCCTGACTACAGACAAACAACCTAAATGCCCATCAACTGAAGAATGAATTAACAAAACTGTGATACATCTACACAATGGAGTACTACTCAGCAGTAAGAAAAAATGATATCCTAAAATTCCTAGGCAAATGGATGGAATTGGAGAATATCCTCCTGAGCGAAGTATCACAATCTCAGAAAGATAAGCAGGGGATGTACTCACTCATTGGTGGACTTTAAAAAAAAATAAAGAACACCTAAGCTGCAAACCACAATCACTGAACAGCTTGGGATGTGAAAATTATATTTAATATAGTCTTCTGCTGTTCACCTGCTGTTTATTTGATCTCAACACTATTCATTCTACACAATGGCATTGTTACATATTTCTTTTTTTTTTCTTGTCATTCTATTTTATGTTACTTTTTAGAAAATAAAGTTCTTTTTTTCCTTGAAAAAATAAAATAAAATAAAAGTCAAAAAAAAAGGGCATAGTGCAAGACAAAAATCTAGCTTCCTAGAGTGAGTGAGATTCTGAATGGAAACAAACCCGATCCAAAGAACAGGGGTATGAATGACCCTTGGGTTCTCAACTGAACAAAAATCAAATTTCAGAAGGTAAATGACTGAACTCATAACTCTATGTGCTGTATGTCACCTGTCAAATGGGAAAGATGGTTAAAATATTTGCTCTTTATACCACTTGCATTTTGTTTTAGTTGCTGTAGCATATGCTGCCCCAAGACAGTATAGTAAAGTGACTATTTCTCTGCATTGCTGGGCACTTAGTTGATGTCAAAACCAGCTGTGGACTGTACTGAGGAAAGTGTGGCCAACTGCTGTTTGTACTGAGGAAAGCATGATGTTTATAAGGGAAACAAGCCTAAGAGCATAGTCCAAAGCAATTCCAGTTTATCTTATGAAACCCTAAAGCAATGGGTGGAAAACAGGTAAAGAGCTACTGTGCATTCTAACAACTTAGAAAAAAAAGTTCACAGTGTCTGTGCATCATATTAATTAAAAATTAAATTGATATAATTGATTATACTGAACAGCTAGGAGTCCTACTTTTTTAGTATTCACTAATATTTCTAAATCTAAAGAGAATCACCTAGTCACTTATTCACTCATTAGTTGGTCTCAGATTGATTAGGTTATATGTCTAGAACATCCATATCCCTCTTTTTGTCTTCTTCCTTTATTTATTTATTGAAATAATGTCTCACACCATAGTCCAAGTTGTTCTATAACTCATGGTGTAGCCCAGTATGCCTTGAACTGGCAGCAATTCTCCTGCCTCAGCTTCCTTGGCAGTAAACAAGAAGAACACTATGATAAATGGAGAGGTTAAATGTAAAACAAAATATTTAACAATTGAAACTTGTTTTCATCATCATTACCATCATCACGTGGAAGAAGTAGAAAATTTTTCTATCAAGTAAATTAGTTAAATTTGAAAAGGATCTTATTTATGTTATGTAAACATTGCTTACCATTACACAAACATCTTTAAGACATTCCATCATCATGCACCTCTCTTGTTTGGCCTGTACTTTTTGAGTAAAGATGTGTGCTGCCTTTTATTTTGATGGTTTCCTAAATGATTGAAATCATTCAAAACCTATTTAATGGCACTTGAGTTGATTTCCTTCTCATCCATTTGTACCAATCAAATTGTTTACTATTTGCAAAAAGAGAATGCAGAGCCTACTGTGTTTCAATACACTAATTCCCAAAGGCATATGACCCTGCTACAGACAGGTTGAAACCCTTGAATTACAAACCCTTTATGCCCCATTTGAAAAGTGGTTTCCATGATGTTCTTCTCTATTAAGTTATGTTTCTTAGGCAAGCTTGATGTTATTGGTGTAGAACAAACAATGGAGCATTTAACAGGAAGCCAGATTTTACTAGAACATGATTAGATAACAGAAATCACTGTTAGTCAAATGATTTCTGTAAAAATCATTTCAATTTGTTTCATGCAGATAGAGATGGGTCTGGTGGAGTTTGAAGCTGGCATGGTCATGCTCGCAGTGTCCGGTGATTGACATAACTGAAGATAACACTGCTTGGAGCCACACCCACCTTCATCCCCCATGCTCTTTCATGCTTCCTTGTTGTCTTCTATCATTTTATTTTGTCTCCCCAAGGCTTTGTTCTGTCAAATTGCCTATGGCATATATCTGAAATATGGAGCTGAAGAGCAAGGTTCAGGAATTAACTCTACCACTCAGCACAAGAGATTGGGACTGATAATGCTGTACTATTGATAATGATGTTGATAAACTGATTAGATGTTCGATACAGGAACAACTTCCCTAATTCACACAGCCAGACAAGACCACTTTCTTCGTTGACTTATTACATAGTCATTTCACAACACTGCTCACCAAGCCTGAGACTTTCCTGCACACAACCAGGCTTCCCAAGATAAAAGGACTCTTAGGAAGCCCAACAAGGTCCATCCTCAGCTAGTCTGCCCAAAACGGTCAGCCCAATGTCCACGATGCACACTTGCCTTTGCGTTCTTAAAGCACTACTATCTTCTGAAGAAATGTGGAGGGTCATTAGAGAAAAGAGAGAGAGTCATATCTTTCAGACCTGAATTTTCCCACGTGACAAAGCCTGTTTTGGAGGCCTTATTTCCTGACTCTCACCTGTGCTTTAGAGGCCTGTGTTGGCGGTGTGTTGTTGCTAAAATGAGGAATAATTCCTGCCTATTAGCAAGTGAGTTTACCTCCAGGAAACCACTGAAAATCAGTACAAATCAGAAGAGCTTCAGCAGGAGCCTAAATTAATCTACAGGAGCCTTTGAGAGCTTCGAGCAGTATGAGTCCCCACACAACAAGGTCAGCCCAGTCACGATTCTGGCTCTGCTTCTAAAGTAAAAATTATTTCTGAAAGACAACTTGCCTGTTGATTTATGTTGGGGGGGGAGACTCACAAAAGCTAAACATTAAGAAAATGTGACTAATCAACAGCCAGAAGCCTGGAAAACAGACGCTTCTGATTAGTAATGCAAAGCTGGGATCATGTCTTCTTGTATTTGTCAAAATGGGGAACATAAAATCCTGCTAACCTATTCAGCTAGCTGAAAGGTTTCCATGACAACGGTGGGAACTTGGAACATTCAGTCCTCTTGTCTTCAAAAATAACCTTTCAGTATAGGCAAGAGACTGTTAGAGGCACTAACCCGCTTCACCTGAGTAGACTAAGGTACCTAGCTGGCCATAATCATAGTCTCCCTCTGCTCTGGAAGAACATCGAATAGTCTATTTAGCCTATAGCACAAAATTTAAGGTAATTCTGCCCAGAATAAACTACATTTGATCTCAGCAGGTTACAGGATTTCTAGTTTGTACACTCATTACACCCCCACCCCATCCCCTGCCACAGGAAAGAAAATTCACTTCTGTGCAGGGCATTGTATATATAAAAGTTGCTTGTTTTTTTTTTTTCTTCCATTTTAAAGGCAATCAAATTGAAATAGAAGATACAATTATCTTATATTTTTTCTGTCTTAAGACCCTTTTGATATGTAATATGGAAAAACTTTAAAAATATATATACATATAATGTATATATTCCTATGCCATGTACATACTGTATCTCAATCTTACTTTTTAACTAACCCGTTTTTATTTTATTTAAAATTTTTCCATACCCATCACTGCCCCCCATTGCCCTCTTCCCAGTCCTCTCTCAGCTTCCCCCCACCCCTGCTTCATCCCCTCATTCATTTCTCAGAGAGGGTAAGAACTCGCAGGATGAGTCAATTCTTGCTGACTAGCAATCCAGTTTCAGTAGGACCCAGTTCCTCCCCCCAGTATCAAGGCTGAGTTACGTGTTCATCTGTGTGGAATGGGCTTCAAGAAGACACTTCATGCACCAGGAATAAACTCTGTTCTGACTGCAAGAGGCTCCACAACTGTCCATGCCCTTGACTGCCATCTCCATTTGGAGGGCTTACCACCATTCCATGAAGTTTCCTCAGCTGTCATTTCAGAGTTAGTGAGCTCCCAATAACTCAAGTCAGCCATCTCCATGGATTTCTTCATCATAATACTGAGTCCTTTGCTCATATACTCTCTCCTCCCTCTCTTCAGCTGGACTGAAAACTCAACTCAGTGCCTAGCTGTAAATATCTATATCTGCTTCCATCTGCTGGATGCAGGTTCGATAATAGCAATTTGGGTGTATGTTCATTTGATTATAGGGGAAGGCCAGTTTAAGCACCCTCTCCACTGTTGCTTTGAGTTGTTTTTGTTTGTTTGTTTACATAAAAAGGCATTTTTTCCATGTAGCCCTCTGTTCCTCCTTCCTTCTCTCCTCCCAGTCCCTCACAGTCAGCCTTCAGCCTCCCCCTCTTCATTCCCTCATTCTGTCCCCCAAAAAGGGCAAGAAGTCTGAAGGTGGGCCAGCTTAGCATGGTGCACCCACTTCAGGCAAGTCTGATTCCCTCATCCCACTATTTCAAGATTGGGTTAGGTGTTCCTCTGGAGGGAATGGGCTCCAAGGTGCCAGTCCTTGAGGCTCCACATACTGCTCATACCAACCAACAGTTACCCACCCTTTCTGGGCCTAGTTCCTTTTCCTGATAATTCCCCAGTGACTGTTCTTTATTCAGTTAGCTCCCCAGAGCCCCAGACAGCCATCACTGTGGTAATTGACTTCATAGTTTCTATCCTCTTGTTCATAAGACTCTCCTTCCCCACTCTCAGCTGGACCAGGAGCTCAGCCCAGTGCTCATCCATGGATCTCTCCCTCCACCTCTATTCATTGTTGGGTGTAGGTTCTGTGATGACACTTATCATGGTTATTCAGTTGACTATAAGGAAAGTCCTATTTTGGGAGTCTTATCCTGTAGTCTTAGTCAGCTTGTGAGTTCTTGGGTGTTTCTATAGCACCTAGTTTCTCTTTAATCCCACAGTGGCTCCTTCTATCAAGGTATCTATTTCTTTGTTCTCCCTCTCTGTTGCTCCTCCCATTCACCCATCTCATTCTCTTATGTTCTCTTCCCACCTCTCCTTGCCCCCGCCATAGATCCCAATTTACTCAGGAGATGTTTTCTATTTTCTCTTTCTAGGGATATCTATGGATGTCTCTCTTAAATTCCTCCTTGTTACCTAATTTCTCAAAGTTTGTAAATTGCAGCCTGATTATCCTTTCCTTTATGTCTAAAATCTATTTATGAGTGAATATATACCATGTTTGTCTTTCTGGTTTGTGTTATCTCACTCAGGTTGATACTTTCTAGATCCATTTATTTGCCTACAAATTTCAGGATGCTTTTCTTTTCCTCTACTGAATAGTACAACTAACCCATTGGGCTACAGGGATAGCATAGGTTATTGATGAATGGCTACAAAATGTAAAAAGTATCAAATATAGGAAATTATAAATACAATGGCCATGTTTCCAAGCCTGACTCTATAAAGAATCAAACCATATTTTAATGAGTGATCTGATGCAATTAACGTACCTCATTTGGCATTTCAGTTTCTCTAAAAAGAGGCTCTGATTGGCTTGTTGGCCACCATCCAATATAGAGCATCTCTTTCCCTGGCTTAATCAACCTCTGCCCAAGAGGCACGTTTAGTTTCAAGTATTACAAATGTCAGCCTCCCTAGAAACCAGTGAAACACATCAGCCTTTTTTGTTAAAGATATCTTTGAGAACTCCATTCCAGGATATAACTTTCATATCTTCTTTCTAAGACATATTCTCATTGGAGCTGCAAGAAGGGACAGAGACAATAAGGGAAAGGCAAGACAGAGATAGTGAAAATGACTAAATATGCCAAGCAAACTTGAGACTGCTCTGTGCTCTCCCAGTGTGCCAGTCAGCTGATACAAATGGACTTCCACCCCCCCCCAAATTTTTTTCTTTATATGAATTCTAAATAGCAAAGACTTTGTTTAGCTGATGTAATAATACACAGCAAACACGGCAGAGGAGTGCTTTTTCACTTTTGAAACATTCATCAGTTCTGTTGCCAGCATGAGAGTTAATTACAAGGTCTCTCCCTTTACTAGGAACTGAGAACTAGATCTTGCTGTGCCTATCTTCTGGAGAGTGAGGTCCAAGGATGCAGAATCCCTGAGGCTCTCTTTGTATGCAACTCATGCTCTTGGCACCTGCGGTGCACGTTTCTGCACTGTATATTAGATTGGAAACCAACAGAAGTGTTGTGGTGGCAGAAGAATGCATTGAGCTGGAGTTACTGCAACTTCAAAGCTCTGTGTGTGAACAAGTATATGAAATATTGAGTAGTCAGGATGAGGCGAGGGCGTTATTTCCCCCTACTGTAAGCCATTTAAAACCATTAATTTATGGTTCCCATTTTTTGTGTTGTAATTCTTACTTTTACAGCTTATTTTACCTAGTATATAAGATATCCAAAGACTGGAAGAACTTTGTAATTCAGGCTTTCTTTTCATCATTATTATTTGTTATATTTCACTTTAGACAACTGTGTACTATAGAGAAAATGGAGCTTAAAGATGATTCACTACAAACACTCAGTGCTTGCATATTCCACAGTGTGTTCTATTTTAGATGTTTGGAGACAGAGCTGTCACAGTGAACACTGTCTGACCATATTCTATCTCTTTAATCCAAATAGCTCCAGTTTTAACTATCTATATGCTCTAGAATGATAAGCTTGTGTCCAAAGTTTACTAATATAAGTAGCCCTCTGTTAAATATTTCACTGTATAAATTTTATTCCCATTTTCTGACTTCATCTCAGTCTAATTTTATGATAATGCTTATAGGTAATAAACAGATCCCAAAAGGAGGCCTTTAGCCACACCAATGACTACACATAACAAGATTATGTGAATCATTAGTGTGGTGCACTCTAGCTCATTCAGTAATTATCCATAAATGGAATATCTATAATTTAGATGACCTACCTACAACATCCTTAAAAAAGACCAAAAGAATTCATGATGTGTTCACTTTAAAAGCCTTAAGAACTTCTCTTTTTATATACACATCTATTATTTATGTGCAGTATTCTTGAACATTTCTATCCATCATGTTATGCAGAAACTTTGCAGAGCGAAATCCTCCCAGGCAGCTTCTAGTCATCTGGGGCACCCTAAGCTGCTATATTTATTCATGTTTCAACGAACATGCTAAATAAGAAATTGGCAGTATGATGCAAGAGCCATGGATACTCAGCTTCGTTCTTAAGCTTAGAGTCAGGCAACATTTCCCTGGCTAGGTTATTTCTTACCCGTCTTCTGTGCAAAATGTAAGGTAAGTAGGATTTACTCCCACACCAGGGAGTCAGCCAGGCCCTAAAACTACAGTGTAAGATATATGTGGGGGAAGATTTATCCTGTGAGAAGCAAGGCAGAGTGGCAGTTAAAAATTTACCTCCAGCACTGGACTTCATGAGATGCTGGTTGCATGAACCTCGGCTAGTTAGGGTTTCACTGAGCTGCAAGATAAAGAAGTAAACAATCTACAGCAACTGCTGGAGACATGTACCCTGGAAAAAGAGGCAGAACTCAGGAAACAAACAGGGAAAAAGTTATTATATAAGAAAACAGATTATAGCATCCCACCCCATTGTGGAATATCTGCTGGTTATTATTATATTATGGTTGAAATGATTTCTCCTCCCATAAAGACTAAGACACACAAACATACGCAAATCACTGAAGTCCAGTGTTTTTCCTCTAAATATATGGTATATATTTATATTCACACATATATATAACATATGTTGAAGATTTTATATAAACAGATAGACACATTTATATACATACCAATTTTTGCATATATATTTTTCTATTTTTTATTATACGCATTTACTTGTGAGTTATGTATATTTAAGTGATCATGACACATTATTTATGTGTATGTCAGAGGACAACTTGTGGAAGTTGGTTCTCTATTCCATTGTGTGGGTCCTGGGGATTCAACTCAGGTCATCAGGCTGTGGAATAAGTTCCTTAACTTGTCATGCTATCTCCCCAGCCTCCAAACATATGTCTTCTGTCTAGAAGAGATGAGTGGAAAGTCCTTCCATCTCATCTTGATATCTAGATCTTGTTTCCATTTTTTATTGTTTTTTGAAAATAAATATCAAACTTTATATAAAAAAGCAAAACATTCAGAACAGTTTTTAAAAAATCTACAGTAATAACACTTCTCCTTTCTCTAAAATACATGAAAAACATAAAAAATAAAATCTAAAGCTCCTCAAGCCTGGTTAGGCTCAGCTACAGATGAAGAAAGCACAGTAGGTCACAGCTAATGCCCATGAATTCACTATGACCACTACAAATTTCTGCTAAGTAACCCTCCTACAGTCAAGCCAAATGGTGTGTGTGTGTGTGTGTGTGTGTGTGTGTGTGTTTTAAATCACAAGAAACCTAAATTCTTAGGTCAAATCTAAAATTTCCTTTTTGTAAATTTTCTGGCCTCTACTAAATTTACTTAACCATACCACAGAAGCTAGGTTTTATTCAATCTGTGATGTAAAGATTAAGGATAATATCTCTCAAACAAGCATGCCATTGGCTTAGAATGTTTCATTTTAAAAAGTTGATGTTTGAGTTGCTGAAAAATATTAAGTTAGACAGAATTCCATTCATTTCTAAAAAGCCTTGAACATATGTCTGCTATTTTTTTGTGTGTTTATTTATGTGGCATTGTATTCTCAACTTTGACAGTCATAAAAAAATTGAGAAACTCTGAAAGATATTGAAGATGCTCTACATTTTGTAGTATTCAATCTCCAGCCGGCATTTAATTCCTCCTGCAAAAAAGAACAAACTCATCTCATTAATAATATACTACTTATTAAAGATAAAATAAGCTTTATCTATAAAAATTATATATATATCAAAATGAACAACATTATTTTGCAGGTATTTGTGGTGATTATAAGCAGTTGTATAATATAAAATGTTTAACAAAGTTTCTGGCACATTGTTAAATCAATTAATGTTAGTATCACAATTAGTAATTAAATTACCGTAGTAAAATAGCCATCTACAAACATTGAGCCCATTATTGTCACCCTCCCTCTGGGATCATGTAATTACTATTGACAATTTTCTGAATTCTGTTAGGAAGCACAATGTCATCTGTGCATAGATGGGGGTTGTTTTCTGCAGCTGCCTATGCACTGTTAAGGATGGCATGTAGTCCAACTCAATTCCCCCTTGCTGCCTAAATGGGATCTCTTCTCTCCATGAACTCTCCCAAAACTGTAAATCTCACATCACCCCAGGTTCATCTTCAATGTATGGAGAAGGTTATTGCCTACACCATTGTTTTAAAATGGAGGACTGAGAGGACCTCAAATGCATAGGCAGACATCACCTCTGCAGGTCATTGTAAAGGCAATAAATGGCTTCTCTGGACAGCAGAGAACTCTCACTAGTAGGAGAAATAAAAGCCTAGGCTCCACCCACACTCACTTTCTTTTTTTTTTTTTCTTCTTTATTTTGTATTTATCAAAAAAAACAGTAAAAAGAATTTAAAATGCAGAAGAGTTAACAATAACTATACAGAGGATAAGAATCATAAGCATGGCTTATCAAGGGTAGAAATACAAATAAGATTGCTACACATATATTTTCTTTGTGTTCAGCTTTCCCTATATATCCTTATTCAAGGTTTCTTCCCCCTCCCAA